>VDFB02356984.1:153472-174209 GCA_007258455.2 Sequoia sempervirens
GAACTCGAGCAACTCCTTGAAACCAACATCATCTTTAGCACCATCCACAAACTTGTCCTTTTGCAGCAAGCAAAGACTGGTGGCTGACCTGTGCATGACCCTTAGGGCAAATTGAGACACCTCCTGAACCTTCTTTTCCAACCTCTCCAATCTCCCCTTCAACTTTCCAACTTCTTCCCAAGCTTGATCTTTTTCCTTGTGATCTTCCTGCAAGGGGGCTTTTCCTTTAATCGCATCAGAGGATCGGGGGGTAATTTCCAGCACATTGTCATCGGAAGGGCCCTTCTTCAAACTTTCTGACACATGGGATGCGCTATTCACCGACACCGACTGGCCTTCCCCACCCACCACCATTTCCTCATGACTTTCACTGTCACTCTCAAGATCCTTGTCCGAATCAGAGGTTTCCTTAAGGCTTCCCACCTTGTCCTGCTTAATAACCAGTGTATGAGATCGACGGGGGGTGTTAGCTTCTTTAGTAATCTCAATGTTAGAATCAATTTGATGGTAGACTTTAGCTTTCTTAGAGGCTTTAGCCTTAGGGCACAGGGTAGGGGAAAACAACTTTCTTTCCCTACCCATATCCCTTGGGCCCGTACTAGGGAAAGTGCCATGGGGATGGGCTTTGAAAGCAGGATTCTTGAGGCATTTTTTCTTACTTGAGCCTGACATGTCCAAAATACTAGCAGAGGGGGGAGTAGAGGAAACTAGGGTTTCATCAAGAGCAAGGAGAGATGGGACTTCTTGCACAGTGATAGGCCGAGTAGGGCAAAGCGCCATATGGAAATGATAAAGCCTAGACATAAGGCCCTGGTGAAGGATAGTATAATTCTTTCCAGAAATAGAGGCTTCATTAAACTCCACAATAGTGCTATCAAGAGCATGATATAGGAAGAAAGGTATAGAAATATGTAGATGATTCTTAAGGTGGTTGAGGAAATTAAAGTGGTAATAATAGTAGACCCCATACCTTCCTTCCAACGTGAAATATTTCATGATCACCAAACAGACTTTATCCCATGGCTCCAGTAGCGCCTCACAGTCAAAGCCACCCCGCGACTTGACAGGTTTCTCATTGCCACAAAAAAACTGATTCAGACTAACCTGGTCCAGTACTTTTGTAGTTTTCTTCCAAGTTTGACCACTATTCAAGAGCCTAGTAACTCTAGCAATAACCTCCTTAGAAACTTTAAAGGAAATGCCACCGATGGTGACCCTACCCTCATTCCACGAGGTAACAAACTTATGAGACAAGCCCTCATCATGACCAGTCATGGCCTCCATATACTGCGCAATTTTGCCCTCTTTACAGATGTGCCAAATAGTGGCATCCGCCTTCCACTCGTCACACCTGTCCGGCTCCACACGCACTCTGTCCCCACCCATAGAGCCCACACCAAAGATGCTGACGACTAGAACAGGGGAACCAGGGCAGAAGAGTTGGTAGTCAATTCTAGAGGCATCGAGAGGGAAAAGGCTGGCAAAAAGTGACTAGAAAAGTAAAAAATAGAGGCAATAAATGTGACTTATCGCAATCCATGCAAGGGCAGTAGCTCCCTCATGCGAATTGTCCACAACATGTAAGGGCATGATATTGGCGTAGTACTTAGTTGTCATAAAAATCTCATGAAATCCGCAAGCTTAAAAAATTGAACACAAAAATTTAGGAGGTTCAAAAAATGATGATACCATTGGTCAGCGAGGATAGAAAGATTCGCCATATCACCAACCCACAAGAGGTCGTACAAGCCATTGAACAAACATATGAAACCCATCACCTCACATAATGACCAATTATTCAAAAGCCAGCTCTTGCCAAAAATTCCAACCAAAGTTAGAAGGAGCCCGACCAAAATAAGTAAGCACCATCTAGGACTCAACATTTAGATGTTTGAGATTTTCCTTTAAACACACCAGAGCCAAGGGGGACAAAGAAACCTCATTTTGCCAACACCTAAGCCCTTCAATATCAAGACCCGCTGCTGCCAAGCTGTCAGCAGTTGCATTCCCTTCTCTGAAGACATGCTGGATATAAAAGTCATGAAGAGCATTTAGGAGAGGGAAAATGTCTTCCATAATACCTTTTAGGGACCATCCCACTTTCATCTTCCCTTTAGTGGCTTCCACAATTAGCATTGAGTCACCTTCGATCTCCAAAGTCTTGACACCAAGTGACAGTGCAATCTTAAGACCCTAGAGGAGAGCCATGCCTTTAGCCTGATTACTAGTATGATCACTTAATTTCCCCACATAGGCAACAACTAGGTTGCCAGAATGGTCCCTGATTATACCTCCAACAAATGACATCCCTCCCCTAGCCGCCCCATCAAAGTTGAGCTTAACCCAGGGCGGTTTAGGGTTTCTCCATCTAGTATGCTTCTTGATAATTGATTTGGAGTTGTCAAATCTCAGGTCCTCATTGGGTAAATTCCAAGCGGTAGCAATGTTTCTATCCCAAGCAGTCGGGGGATTAGTAGGCATCTTCCATTTACATGTTGAGATATTATCCAGGAGCAGCTTATTAAGGATTATCAACAGACCATCCACATTGTTTGCCTTTTCTCTAGAAATCCTGTTATTCCTTTCTTTCCACAGGCACCAGCAGATGTGGGGTGGAATAAGTTGCCAGAGTAGTTTAATTAACGAATGATTGGAGGGGCATTTCCAATTTAAGATGAATTGGTGGATATCTCTATTAAAAACCCAAGAGATGTTTAGTCTCTGTAAAACATTCTGCTAGACCAGGGTAGCAAACTGGTAGTGAATGAAAAGATGGGGGATGGTTTCTTCTTCCCTTCTGCAAAGAGTACACCAATTAGGGAATTGAAAGCCCCTCTTGACAAGGTTATCAATGGTTAAAATTTTCCCATGGATGTAGGTCCACCAGAAGAAGTTTATTTTAGGGATGAGCTGATGAAACCATACCTTCCTCCAGCACTACATGTCACTACCAAACCTAAGAAGCATCAGATAAGTAGACTTAACAGTGAACTCCAGTGTGATTCTTTGGCCAAATCATTTAAAAATGTCAAATTAATGTTATTTTTTATTAAAATTATATAAATAATATATTAATCATTATAATTTAAATTGTAGGATAATGCATGTCTATGTTCTAAGTTAATGGAATAAAAGATGGTTACATGCATTTATATTAATATTAATAATTATTAATCTTATCTTAATTATATTATATAAAAATCAATAATCTTATATAAAAATAATTATATATTAAAATTATAAATATTATCAATATCAAATTAAATAACTAAAAAATCAAATGATAGTATAATATAATTATATAAATATAAAATTTATCTAATAATTATGTAACTATGTATGATATAATATAAATTTACTATATTGTATTAAATAATATTTATTGCTTAGATTATATATATATAAGGAATTAAATGAAATGATTATATAATATAATTATAAGAAAGAATTAAATAATAACTATTTAAACATAAAATTTATATAATTATTTTGTTAAATAACAATATGTATAATAGAATCTATTTGTGTTCATGAATCTATCTAGAAAGATTTCATGAATATACATACAAATTTAAAACACAACAGAATAAACATAAACATGTAATATCTAATATTACAAAAATAATAAATTTAAAAATAAAATACAAATTACATAAAAAATAAATAAAAAAAACTCATTGACAATAATTAAAACTTTAAATACATACTTTTATTTATTTATTTATTAAATGTATTCTATTAGAAGTAAAATGCTTAGTGGCTTCCTTATTTTCACACTTAAACATTAAATAAGATTATGTGATATAATTTGCATTAAATTTGGGTTTTTACCTTGGATCAAGTGTTTTTAACAGACTCAACTCCCCAAATACTTGAGAAAGCCTTGAGCATAAATATATATATGTTAATAATCGAGAATTAAGGGGACAATATTTTACAGCGTTAGGGTTCACTTCGCTTAAGTTCCAAACGATCAGATTTGGGGAAAAACATTTAGGTAGACTATTAGGGTTGGGGAAAAATAATTCTAAGTGGAGTGTTTGAAGAATTTAAATTAATACAAAATCTTTAAATTAAATTCATCAAAATTTAATCAAATGGACATTAATCTCTAAAAAGTAAGAATTTTAGGAGAAGAATTATGGAGATAATAGTTCAATTTTCTAAAAAATAGGCAACATAATAGTTAATTTTCTAAAAAATAGGCAAAATAATAATTCATTTTCACTTTTCCTAAAAATCAGTCAATAACACACAAAACATTTTAGCCAATCATAATCACAATAAATAATTTTTATAATTTATAAAATTAAATATTTTACAAATCTACTTTATAAAATTGAATTTTATTTTATTTCAAAAAAATCTTGATTTTGATTGGTGGAAAAGTGACTTATTCATAACTAGTTAACTAAGAAAAATCCAACTCATTGCTCATTGCACATTGCAAATAGTATTGCGTAGGGCAAGTAGGTACTAATAACACAACACTTACTTTATTTTAATTTTTTTTGTTTTTTGAGTTTAAAAAAATAAATAGGCGTTTCAAAAGACAATTACTAGGACGCTTTACATAATTCTCCCCTCGCTTAATAAACTTAAACTGTCTGAAGGTGGACAAACATAGCCAAGTTTTCCAAGATTGCCGTCCCACTAACAGCTTTTTCATGGTGAATTCTACAAAATAATTTAGGCAAAGTAAGGATCAAAATGAAGTGACGAAAATTCAGGTCGGCTGCTACGGATATCCATCCATCTATGCCGCCTCTCTCGACTCAAACTACAGTAATCCTTTTTCTCATTTTCTTGTACTCTGGTCTGATTAGGTAAGTTTTGCCGTCCAGCGATTAAAAGCAACAATGCCCGATCTGTGAAAATCGAGATTGCCCAATCGGTCAAAACAGAAGATCATGTTGCCACTCCTCTTTCTACAAAAGTACTAAAATGGATAAATACACTATCAAGTGCTCTTATCTGCGTATCCTTTTGCTATGCATACTGTCGCTGGGAGCCCATGCACAAGTAAATATGATTTTATCTTATTCTTTACTTTTTACTTCACTATTTCATTTCTGATTTCTGTATGGAACATTTTATTTGTTCTGAGGGTCTCTGGTTTAGATGTCATGACCTAGGGCTATCTCTAGCATTAAGTTTATTTGGGACTTGTAACTGAACTTGGCCTTGTTTATTGGGGGCGCCACATAGAGAATTGGATGTGGTAGTTTCTTTTGATTGAACATTCAACATTTTGGACATATAAATATGTAACTGGAAATTCGAACATGGATTTTTACTATGAAAACCTAGATGATTCACCACTTGAACTCATACCATTTGCCTAGTTGTTGTTTGCACTTGAAAAATAAACTGAAAATATATACTGGGCCTTTCCTTCAATAATTGAGATTCCCCAGTTTGTAGAAGTGCCCGTGCTTGATTATCTCGTGTGATTGAAACCTGTGACCTCCGCACCGAATTTGTCCTGCAATTACAGCATTTTTGGTTTTCCATTTGTGTAACAGAATTTAATGATGCTCGTTTGTTGGATTCCACAATCAATATGGTGAACGGACTAGGCTATTATTTCAATAATTTCACCACAGTGAAATCTGCATGTCAGATCCGACCTTTAATTTTCTTTTTTGGTTGGCAATTTACCTTAGCTTCTTCATTTTTGAGATCAGTGAGGGCATAAGTATTTGTTTTCTCAAGGTAGACCATCTGAAACTATATGGCAATATAGTTGAACGGCTTTGGCATGGCGCTTGTAAATTGAATGGATTATCCTATATGGAAAAAAATTAAAAAGAAAAAGTTGTAAAATTTCTTTCTGGCAAAATTGTGACAACTTTATGAAGATCAACATTTTGGAGCATACTCTGTGTTCCATTACTTAGGATTAAAAAGGTAATTGATTCCATAACTTAGAGATCCTTATATAGATAATTCTGTGAAAACATGCAAGAGGGGAAATCACCTTCATAAAAGGCTATAATCCCCTGGAACTCTAACCAAATAAAACACTAAATGATTAGCACACTAATGTTGCTCATCTTGAAGAGTTTGAATGATGGGAATCCAAGATTGATTGAGTCCCAAGTCCTTGTCTCTATTCAAATTATCTGGCCAATTTCAACAGCATCCCTGAGCTAAAAGTTGATTTTAAGGTCACAGCAAAGGCAAACATCAAAGGTTGGGTTTAAGGAAGAATACGTAAACAACATTCACAGAATTTTTGGAGTTAAATGGGTCTCAATGGGTTTTGGCTCTAACCAAATAAAACACTAAATGATTAGCACACTAATGTTGCTCATCTTGAAGAGTTTGAATGATGGGAATCCAAGATTGATTGAGTCCCAAGTCCTTGTCTCTATTCAAATTATCTGGCCAATTTCAACAGCATCCCTGAGGTAAAAGTTGATTTTAAGGTCACAGCAAAGGCAAACATCAAAGGTTGGGTTTAAGGAAGAATACGTAAACAACATTCACAGAATTTTTGGAGTTAAATGGGTCTCAATGGGTTTTGGACTTGGGTCATTGTTGCTGTAAGTACACCACGTTACTGCTAGATCACAGCCTGAACAAACTTTACATTAATGCTAGTTCACAGGCTGAACAAACTTTACCTCAATGCTAGTTCACAGCCTGATGGGCTAGCTTTTGTGTAGACTGGAGACCGGCATGTTTTGAAATCAGTTGACTAATTGGCAAATGTTATCACTTTGCATGCTTAGCAGAGAACCATAGGCACATTTAGGTCAGACAATATTTTATACACGTTTGATTCTTGAAAACAAGGGAGTACTCTATGTAGGATCAATTGAATTATACAAGCTCCACTTGGCCAATAGAAAACAGAATAGAACACGTAGATATGAAGGTACTGATAGGTATCAATCTATCTATCCGCTTTAAAGAAGATAATGATTTGAACTGGTCCTTGGATGATAAATGGGGCATTCATTCCAAGTTTGGTAGATTGTTATTTTAAATCAAAATATTATTGACATAAGGTGGTTTCATATTCATAAATTTTTAGAAGAAAACATAAATTTTCTTATCCACACTGTGTGCTTCCCGTATCATAACACTGCATCTGAAAGTGTTACAGTTGTTTTTGTCCTCTTTAAGGACAGGTTCTCATGGTTCTCATGTGGCTGCTTAGCTTCTTTTGGCTAGCAGCCACTGCTCAAATTTTTTAGGAGTAATTTGTGGAACAGGCGGTCCCATGAATATTTAATTTCACTGCTTATTTTTTAAGCAGTCATCTTAAAAATATGCAGCAGCTTATTTCCATGTATGAATGAATAATATTAATAATAATTTTTGTAGGTAAAATTTGGAGGAAAAATCTAGAAGCAAATGAAAAGGAGGGAAATTTTTTTATAGAGCCACCTGGATTTTTCTCAATATGCAGTTGCTGCTTATTTCCAGCCCCTCCTTTTTTCCACAGCCTATTTTCATTCCTAAATAGTAGCTGCTCTACTATAATAGGGAAAGATTCCAAATTATCCTTTTCCAACAATTTTAAATTTTGCATGGGAACACTCCAGCTGCTTAAATTTAAGCAGAAAATGCACTAAAGCAGCCACATGGGGACATGAGATAAGCTCTATATTTAAATGCTAGTTATTTTCAGCAACATCTTTAAAGTTGGTCAATTAATATTAATTAACTTCTATTTTTTAACTAGCCTCTAATGTGTACTTTATAATCAAGTGTTAATAATTGTATAATAGAATTGGTGCACCATTTTAGTGGACTCCTGTGCATTATGATGCCTGTCTGATGAGCATCAAGGGGTTAAGTGCTCCATCTTGAGCATGGCATGAACTAAGTTTTGCCCTTAGTAGTTTTTGGTCAGCACTCAAGCTTTCAAATATTTTCTGTTCAACCACAAACACTGCTGAAATATTTGATGTTGGATGAGGCCTTTTGTAAGGATTGTGACCCAACACAGTCTCAGGAAACAATAATAATCCATTCATGATCTCATAAACATGGAATAAAATTGATACAACTTCATTAAGTAATAAATATCATAACACATCCTCCTATGTGTAGTGTATAATCCAAGTAAAAGCACATAATATATTATAAATAAAAATACAACTTTGGCTTTCATGCCATGAAGTCAAATAATGATACAATCTGAAAGTACAAATATGGTCAATGATATAATAATAATGGGAGGACATACAATATAATCTCCGACTGCTATTGACCTCATAGTCATCCACAAGTCAAGAGACGAATGGCTCAGGCTCTTTTCCGCCCAACCATGAAGCTTACACTCCCCGGAATTTTTCCTAACACGAAGAATACCCAACCCTGCACGAAGTACCTAGCAGACTGAAAATAAAAGTAGAAGGGAATCCCAGTGCAAGCCTGATGTATATACATGCATATCTAACATGAATATGCAATGTCCCACAAACAAGATATGGCAGAGAAATATATAAATAATTTTGCTAGGTAAATTTCATCTATTTCAATGAACACATGGCTTTAGCCAAAGCACTAAAAGTATCATGTAGATCTTGAAAAGAGGATCGACTTCTCTGTTAGCCCATATTTAGCACCCTATCCTGGAAGGTAAACCCAATCACACATAGAAGACAATAACATGCATAGTATTCATAAAAATAAATATTTATTTCTTTCATGTAAATACGTCTTTCATTGTTTCACCTTTTCATGCCCAATAACAGTAAAATAATTATTGACATGCAATTCATTTTTTTTACATGCAACTAGTTTTAACATGCATTGATCTTTTAATGTTTTCTCTCCATTTCAACCAAATTCATGCATTACTAAATGTAATTGAAAATCTGAATCTGTAATGTTCCTGTTTTTAGCTCTTCACTTTTCAGTGATTGGTAGCCTATTCCCAGTGTGCTGTCGGCTAGTCAGTGGCAGAATTAGAGTTTCCGGGTGTTTGATGGGTTCTTTTGAAGATTCAGGGTTTTACTTGTTGGAGTTTGGGTGTTTGGATTCTGGATTCCTTCTGGGTTTTCAGAAAGCTTCGCAATGGTGTCGCATGCATTGCATTCTGAGCAACTTCTTGAATTTACTATTTTTAGTAAATTCTATTTTTAGCAGTGGTCCAGTCAGCATCAGCTCGGCAGGCTTTCCTCTTCTGGCAGTTCATTGGGTAATTCTGATTTTTGGCTTAAGGGGTTCATTTTGGAGAAATAAGTATTTTAAAGACAATAATGTTTTATTTTATAAAATAACCCCTTGTCCTAGTAATATGACTTTAAGTTGTTTTAAAGAAGGGAACTTTGAGGGGTATTTTCTCATGAAGAAATATTTTTATATTTCTAAAGTCAAATTGCTCTTGAGGAAATTGGACGCCAACTTAAGGAGAGAAATATTTTATTTAAAAATGTTTTATTTAGCCAAGAAGAAGTACGCCACTCTTGGAGGGAAAATGAAGTCAAATTCGAATTGGAAAAAGGGCGCACTTTCTAGAAGCATCTAGAGATTCTCTACTAAGTCTATAAAAGAAGGCCATCTCTCTTCTTTTTATTATCTTATGACTTGAATATTGTTATGCTGCCGGAATGGTACTGGGACTGCTTTGAGGAATGAATGCCTCCTAGCCTTGGCTCGATTTCTTGCTTGAAAGATAGCAACTAGTGGAGAGTTAGTTTGTAGTTGAGTGAGTTTTTGTAGTAAGAAATTGCATTGTAGAAGCTATTATGCATTTGTAGTCTAGTTTGAGCATGTTAGTGAAGTTTTGGTGTTGCTGACTTCAAGTTGCTGAATGTTGTTTTTGCTCATAAGTCAAAAAATAAAAATATATTTGTTCTGGGTGTTGGCTAGAACTATTTCTATGCCCTAGGCGCCCATTTGTGCAAATTTTGGTGATTTATAATGAAGAATCTGATTTTATCTTGTTGGTAGAACATTTCTAGAGGCTGTACCATTCTGTTCTGCCTGGCAAGTGTTTAGAAAAAAAAAAACTTCAATTTATCAGCTGTTTTTTTGTCTAGTCTTCATTGTCATCATCCTAGCATTCGTTTGCATCAAGTCTCATGTCATTCTGACAAGTATTGAGTGAGTTGTGAGCATTTTAGTGGATTCTAGGGTTGCTGGTTATATATTTTTAAGTGCAGGTCTGTCATAACCAGATTTGATAAATCTGCAATTTCCTTCTTGGATTGGTGTTAGGAAATCATTGCAGGCTTTGTAAAAGATTCCTTGTTGTTGCAGCAATTTGAAGAACTCTAATACTTGATCTTGCAGGCATTTAAATATTCATTGTAAGCTGAACAATAGTACTATCAGCATTTCTCTCAGTCTCACTTTACATTCTGTAGATGCAATTGTAATTCTTTATATCTCCGTCATATGGTAGCTCCCATTTCGTCTCGGGTTGGAAAGCACATTCTTGACGTCGAGTACTTCAGCATTCTTGCTTATTTCCCTTAATTGCATTGTAATTCCTTTATCTCCGCCATATGGTCGCCTCAACTCCATACTGGATTGGGTAGCACATACTTGGTGTCGAGTTCCCTTTCAGTACTTAGTATAGAAGACCCTCTGACCATATGGTCGCCATCCTCGGCACCATTCTTGGTTAGAGTTATTGCATAAGCATTTTGATTAAGATCCTCTGACCAATGCTCACACCTTGCCCACATCGGGATCCTGGTGTACATTTTGGTTAGAGTTGCTTCAGCAACGTTTTGGTTTAGCTGCTAACCTTAACGGGTGCATTGGTTTGTAATTTGTAATTTGAAAAAACGAAAAAAATTGGCTCGGATTATTTCAGAATCTATTTCCATTTTATGGAATAACTTAAATTTATCTAAGCTATTTCCAACATATTTCAATAAAATTTTGCATATACATCCTTATCTATTATTTCATTATTTAAACATCAATTCTACAAGAAACCTTACAAGTTTGAACAAGAAAAAATGCCTCAAAGAAAGTTCCAATACTATTTGAAGTTCTTTAGGAGGAAACATCATACTCATGCAGTCCATGTTTACCTCTAACAACATTCACAAGGAGAGTTGAGTTTTTGGCCTGATTGATGCACATATACGGTTTATTAAATTGGTGTGGCTTACAGGACAGAAAACATCCACTCCAATATTTGAAATCACAGGTTATAGAAATAAAACAATCCCAGATTCACAATGACATTCTACCTGTTTATTTCACACAAATCTTAAAATTAAGAAACCCTCTACTTAATTGTCTCATATTATATAGTAATTTACGGGAAGACAGTAATTTTTGAACAGCAATAAGAAACTTAATGTGTTCAAGATAAACTCTTAGTATATATAAATACTACACCATTTTAATATAACCTTAATATAATTTTAGTTCAAAATACTTACCTTCCATTCCATGCACCAGATGACGGACATAATATACTCTTTTAACAGGGACCATTAACAACTTTTCTGAAGAATTTACCTTTGTTGATGGCTTTAAGGCATTGCTCCAATGAATTACTCCAGTTATAATAAAAAGGCCCAACTGTTGAATCTTTTCCTGCTGATTATTTCAGGCTGCTTTGAGTTTCGATTCCCAAGCACAATGGTCACTTGTAACTGAACATGTCTGATTTCTTCACCGTTGTCTGTGTCTAAACGGAGCTGCTCATCTTCCTCTGCTATGGTAGTTAAGCTTCCACCCATTAATTCTCCCTTTTTAGTTGCATCGCCAAAACCAAGAAAGCGTGGTTTTCTCTTCCGGTTTGCCCGTTCGTTAATATAAGAAAGATTGAAGTTTTTTTTAATTTTATTATTCTCATGCATCTTTAATTTTTAACTCCCGTATGTTTTCCTGTACTAGCTATAATAACTCCACTTTAATATTCTTATTTCAGAATCATGCAATACTTTTAATATATCTTCTTTTATTTTTATTTTTATAAACTTATTGAATTTATTTCTTCTTTTGATAATACCCATGCAAATAAAGTTTTAAGTAGGGTTTTTTTTCTTTTTTCTTTTTAACTAATTGCTTCTTTTAGCCTTCACATTTTTTCATGTTATTCATAAAAAATTATAACTAACTTTCCTTTCTTTAAAATTTCTTAATTAATTTTTTTCTTCTTCTTCTTAATAATATTTCATGTAGACTTATTTTTATTTTAATTTATGACTGAAGTCAACACTTATTTTAGTTCCTTCTTTAACTATGTTACCGGGTTCTTCTATTTTACCCCAGGTTTTGGTCTTGGTTCGCTCTGGTTCGCTCTGGTTCGGGTCCTTGTTCAGTTCACCTGTGGGTTCGACTAGGGTCCTTCATTTTTGGGTTTGGTTTGCCCAGGCAGAATCCAAGAGAACCTGGGCAGAACCCAGAAAGAACCCAGACGAACCAAGACAAAACCCACATGCCTAGGCATCGAAAAAGTGTGTTTTTGAGCATTTTTTTAATGTTTTATGGAGTTTAACTTTGACCCATGCCCAAGGGAACCCTAAAAGTGACCTCGAAATCACTCTAAACACCTTAACTACCTCATTCTTATTCATTTGTTTTGCAAACAAGCATTTTCATTCCAAGAGGCTGAGCTTTCATTTTTGCTTGTTGGATTGAAAGCAGACTATGACACAACTTTCCTTTTCCAAAAAATTGTTCTTCACAGGTAAACCAGATTTTTTAATTGTGGAGCTATATTAAGCTACCACTCTCAAGACTGATGCAACAATGATACAAAATAATGTTTGAGACTGCAAGAAGACATCAAAATGACTAGTGTACTAAACAAATTCTTATGATTTCTGAAGAATGCTGATAACTCTACTCAGTTGGCTTCTTTTTTCAAAATCATACAAATTAAACCCTAGCATCAATAGACTATTATATCAAGCTACCACAATTCAAGTTTGAATGATGAATATTTATCATGCATGTTTTAAATGACATTCAAGTTTATGGTGGTTTTGTTGTTTATATGATGTTATGTGATTACTAATTCATGCTTCTAGGTTGCACATAGATATATTTTTTATTTTTACATGTTTTTTGTACTAACGAACCCAAAACAAACCGAACCCCCGAACCAGAACCAGAACTGGGAACTTAGTTCTTTAATAATAATTATTATATAAATACTTATATATTCATATTTAATAATAATTTTTTATTATAAATATAATTATGTAATTTCTGATAAAAATAAAATCTTTTATTTATTTAGTTATTTTTCAATCATTTAATAATAAACTTTAAATTATATATATATACCCTTTGGTGAAATGGTGGGGCTTCTTGCTTGTAGTGCCAACAACCAAGATTCAAACCTCATGGGGTGACTCTCTACTGTGTCAACAATTGAGATTGGGGGAGACCCTGTGGTGAAATGGTGGGGTCTTCTTGCCTGTAGTGTCAACAACCAAGGTTCAACCTCACGGGGTCATTCTCTCCTGTGTCAACAATTGAGATTGCTTACCCTCAATTTTCCCTCAATCGTAGGGGCGACCCTTTGGTGAAATAGTGGGGCTTCTTGCTTGTATTGCCAACAACCAAGGTTCAAACTTCACGAAGTTGTTCTCTACCATGTCAACAATTGAGATTGGGGGGGACCCCGTGGTGAAATGGTGGGGCTTCTTGCCTGTAGTGCCAACAACCAAGGTTCAACCTCACTGGGTCGCTTGCTACCGTGTCAACAATTGAGATTGCTTACCCTCAATTTTTAGTTCCTAGCCTTTGAATTTGATGGGGCGAAAATTTGCAGAGGTGGGTGATCTAGAAGATGGCGAGTGAAGAGGTTCAACACTGCGAGGATTCAATTCATGATGATTATCAGGCAATTGATCTATCACTGGAAGCCAAGGAAGATGTGGAAATGCTGAATGACTTGGGGATAATTTGTTGAGTCATTGGTCCCAGATATGGTCAGGAGGCGATTTGCGCATGGCTCACAGAGAATTGGAAATCAATGGCAATTGTGAAATTCATGCCAAAAGGTTTTTTTGTGGTGATCTTCACCTCTACAGAGGATAGGGAAAATATTTTGCAAGGTGGATTGTGGAAGTTGGAGGATCACCCTTTGTACATACAAAAATGGGTGCCCAATTTTGATCCTGTAAAGATCAATCCATACAATAAGCCAGTGTGGATCCGCCTTTATAATTTGCCTCTAGAATTTTGGGTGGATGAATGCATAGAAAAAATCGGGAGATCTCTAGGAACCCTAATTAATGTTGATTTGGAGATCATAGAAGGGGACTCCTATCTATTTCTTAGGATCTAGATTGTAGCAGTTCGAAAAATTCCCAAAGAAATCTTGTTGTGCATGAAAGGGAGCCATAGGGTGGTTCTAGTGGAAATCGAGGAGGATAAGTTTTTCTTTTTGCAGTGCGACAACAAATCTCATATGGAGAAGCACTGTAAATCAAAACCTAAAACGAAGATGGTTTGGCACCCTAAGATTTCAAATGACAAAGCGACTTCGAAGGTGGCAGAACCTTTGAATAAAGGTGGCTGCAATATCCCTTTATTGGAGATCCCATCTTATGCAGAGGAATTGAGATTTGTTCCTTTAGCTCCTTTGGGGAAGGATCGACCTTCAAAGGAAGACAATATGGGGGAAGGAAGGGTGTGTTGGGAGCCTATCTATCGAATTGGGAGATGGGGGATCGGGTGATTTGTTACTAGGCCAACATGTGTCGACTGGTAATGATCAGATCAGGTCGGATCCGATGGAAGCCACCTTGGTTGATGATTTGGATGAGCAGGATTCAGGAGATAACGGATCAGAGGATGATGAATTGGATATTGTAGATCCGAGGTGTATAAGTCTATTGGCTGCAAAATTCTTGGGCAAAGCCAAGAAAGGGAAGGGGAGTAGAAGAGGGAGGAGGACGCGAAAGAGTTGGGATTGCCTAGCATTAAGGAATTTTTGAAAACCAAGGGAGCCATGGCCTCCCTTGGGAAGCCATGAAAATCGTAACTTGGAATGTTAGGGGCCTGATGACCCCTGACAAACGACGCTTAGTAAAGCATCATCTAGATAGATAGTCAGTAGATATAGTAATTCTGCAAGAAACTAAAATTAGTGTTGAGGAGGGTGGCAAATTTCTAAAGTATCGCAGAAGGTGGTCTGGTATCTTCTTGAATGCCATTGGCATTGTGGGAGGATTGGGTGTGCTTTGGTTGGCCAACTCGGTGGATGTTGTTCTCAAGGACAGTCAAATCCATTAGATGCAATGTATGGTGAAAAGTAGGCAGGTTAATTGTACCTTCCCACTCTTCAATGTGTATGGGCCTATTAGAACGGCGGATAAGGAAAGGGTTTGGCGGCAGATTAAAGCAAGAGCTGATTGGTTGGGAAGCAATATGATGGTATTGGGTGGCCATTTTAATGCCATTCTCGACCTCAATGAGAAGAGTGGCGATTTAATGAAGGAGAATAAAATAGTGGTCAACTTTCGATAGTTAATATCTTCTCTAGCGATAGTTGATTGTATTCCAAAGAACGGTTCGTTCACGTGGACCAACAGGAGGATGGGTTTCACAAACATCTTGGAGCGTCTAGATAGATTCTTCATAGGCAGGGGGTGGTTGGGCGAGGCTTTCAGAAGCAACTCTTGTATCCTACCTGTCTCAGTCTTTGACCACTATTCGGTGCAACTTGAAATTGGTTGGAGCGAGAGATCAGCTAAAGGCTATTTTAAGTTTGAATCAATTTGGTGATGGTACCAGAAGTTGATTGATCTTCTGGAAGACTGGTGGAAGGAGGGGAACATTTTTGAGGGGATGGTGAGTTTTTGTTTCAATCGCAGATTGGCCTTTGTCAAAGACAAATTAAAGAGCTGGAACAAATAAATCTTCAAAGATATCTTTGTGGAGAAGGAGCAAGTTGAAAACGAGTTGGTAGAGCTAAATGAGAAAGTGATATGCTCAAGCATGATGGTGGTCGAATACTAAAAGGAAATTGACTTGAAGGCTAAGCATGCTGAACTGCTCGCCAGGGAAGAATTGTATTGGCGGGATTAAGGCTAGGGAACTGAGGCTGAAGGAGGGAGACGCAAATACAATTTTTTTTCACAGCTCTTCCAGGGCATTGAGGGAACGAAATTGAATTGATAACATTGTTTATCTGGATGGCTTTGCGGCTAGCGATCTTGTCGAGATTGAGGTGGAGGTTGTCTGTTATTTTGAGACTCTATTGGCATCAAAGGTGGTGAGTACCGGTGATGGTGATTGGCCGATTTTGGATTGTATACCGCAGTGTATAGGAGAAACAAAAAACAAGATATTGTGTGAGCCTTTCTCCATGGAAGAGATTCGTTTGGCAATGTTTGGCCTCCACCCAGACAAAGCTCTTAGTTTGGACAGGCTTACGACCAAAATTTTCCAAAAAATGCTGGCATTTCATGGGTTCAGATCTTTGGAGATTGGCAGAAGATTTTTGTAAAATGAAGAAATTCATTAGGGACCTACAACGCAGCCATTGCTTTGATTCCAAAGAAGAATGAGTGTTGATCTTTTGCTGATTTCTGCCCGATATCCTTATGTAATACAGTATATAAAATACTGGTGAAGGCGCTCGCAAATAGGCTCAAGAAAGTAATGGGGAAGGTGATATCTGAAGAACAGAACAACTTCACCCCAGATAGGTAGATAATCGATAGTATCATTACTACATTTGAAACACTCCACACAATCATTTCACACCGAAGGAAAGGTATGTTAATTAAATTGGATGTCATGACTAGATTCGACTTCTCAAAACAATGGTTGGAGATGATAGAAATGTGTATTTCCTCGCCCCGTTATTCGATATTGGTAAATGTATCTCTATGCAGTTTCTTTGAAGCCAAAAACGGGTTGAGACAAGGTGACCCATTGTCCCTTTTTTTGTTTGTCATAATGGCGGAAGTGATTGGTAGGCATGTCAGGAAACTATGAGCATTGGGGGGCTGGAAAGGAATCCCGATATTAGATGATTTGGAACCTATGACACATTCTCAATTCGTAGATGATACTATGCTATTTGGTGAAGCTATGATGAGAGAGGCCAAAGTAATAAAGGATGCTCTGGATTTATATGTTGTTGCATCTAGATAGATAATAAACAAGGAGAAATCTGAAATATATATCTTCAATATGAAAGGATCAATACGTAGGAGGATTGCAAGACTTTTGGGCTTTTCGATTGCAGAGCTCCCTTCCAAGCATCTGGGTACCCTGCTTTTTAAAGGAATATGCAGAACGGACCACTGGCAAGATATTATCAATGGCTGTAGGGGGAAGGTGGAGGCTTGGAAAAACAAGTGGCTTACCTTGGTTGGCTGAATACTCATGATCAAGGCTGTACTTTCAATCGTTTCCATTTACGTAATGTTATGTTTTAGGCTCACACACAAGGCATTGATGGATATGGAAAGCTGCATGAATTTCTTTTTGTGGGAGGGGCCAAAGGATGACAAAAGAATTCCTTTGTTGAGTTGGGACATGACTTTTATGGCTCAAAAGTTGGGTGGTGCGGGGTTGCAAAAGATGGACCTACAGAACAAGGAATTAGGTGCAAAGCTCTGTTGGAAACTGTATCGGGAGTCCGATAGGCAATGGTGTAAAATCATTCAAAGGAAATATTTGGATTGTCTGGACCCGAGTAGGACTCTTACTATGGCAAATTCATTTGGAGGATCGCCAATTTGGAAATTCATTTGGGAGAGTTGCCCTCTAATTACAAAACATTTGACATGGCAAATTGGTGACGATAAAAGTGCGGATTTTTGGCTCAACTCATTGGATGGCCACCCTCCCTTGGTCGATGCCTTGGGTTCTTGTGATTGGATGGAGGATTTGATAACCAGTCATGGCCGGTTTGTGGCTGATTACATTCGAGTGCATAAAGGAGTATGCATAGAAACTTGCAATTGGAAGTCCGTTGATTTGTTAGACATCCCTGAATCAGTTAAAGCACCTCTAAGGGAATTGCTAGCTTCATGTAAAATAAATTTATCGTAGGTGCCTGATGAGATCATTTGGTGTGGCTCGAAATCAGGGGAATATTTCGTGAAGATGGGGTACAAACTTCAGAGGGTGCGTCCTCGCGAGGAGGCATGGCTGGTTGAGATTTCTTGGAAGAATGGCATCCTCCCTAAGGTTGGCGCTTTTCTTTGGATGGCTCTGCATCGGAGAATTCTAACTGGTGACAGACTAGCGATGTATGGTTTTCATGACCTAACTATGTGTGTTTTGTGTTGGAAGGATGGTGAAACTGCCAATCATCTTCTGGTTAATTGTCCTTTTTCTTTAGATTGTTGGGATTGGCTCATGAATTCGCTGGGTTGGTCAATGCCAAGATTGAATGACCTGATGGATTTTATGTGGTGTTGGCCGATTCGAAAACGACAAAATGTTTGGGCGTATGCATGGTTGGTTGCGCCCTCGATGCTGATATGGCACATTTGGAAAGAGCGTAACCGTCACATCTTCAGTGATGTATGCCTGTCGGTTATTGACGTCATCAAAAAGATTGAGCAAGGCATAGTTGAGGTCCTTAATTCTAATAAATCAAAAAGCAGGGCGACGTGTTTTTGTGAATGGGATAATCGTTTGCAGAAGGTGTGGACTTCCTTGAAGCCTCCGGGAGGCTTGTTGTCTTCAAACAAGTCTAATAAAAGGTTGGTGGCTAGATGGGCCCTCGGATCGCGGGTCATCACAAGCTTAACTTCGACGGTTCCTCAAAGGGGAATTCGGGCATCTCGAGGGCTGGATGTATAATACGGGATAGTTTTGGGAAGTGTATTTTTGCGATGGCACAGAAGATTGTGTATGCCACTAACAATGAGGTGGAAATAGAAGCTCTACCTCGTGGTCTCTGGCTTTGTCTAGAGAAAGGAATCAAAGATGTTGAGATTGAATGGGATTCACAGGTGTGCATCAATTTGGTGGCCAAGAAGGCTTCCTTGAATTGGAAACTTAAGCCGTGTGTGATCAAGATTTGGTAATCTCTGGACAAGTTTGAAGGTTTTTCCCTAAAGCACGTGTATAGGGAAGCAAATGTCATGGCAGATTGGTTGGAAAATTTGGGTGTCTCACAAGACAGTGTGGAAACAATAATGGACGAGTCTTCTCTTCCAAGGGAGTTAATGATTTTATCAAAAAGGGACTGTGGTGTGGTGGAGGCTTAGTTTGCACGAAAGTGCCTACTCATATTTGTTAGATGCATCTGTTCATGGTGTTAGGCAGTGTTTGGTCATTTCAATTTGGCTCTAAAGCCCTTGTGCTTGTGCCCGCCTTGGAAGTTGGGGTGTGAAGGTGGTATGAGGGATACGGGGTTTTTGATTGCCCAATCTAATCAGATTTTTTGATAATGGGAAATATTGCTGGTGGTACTTTGACAGGGGTTCCTTTAAGGACACGGGCGCTTTGGGTTTGTCCGTCTCCCTTCTTTTTTGTGGTGAATACTTGCTACTATTTTGTTCCTCGGCTGCAATGCAATACTCAGAGGGTGCGATGGTCTCGTTTCCTCTACTTGCACGACAACCTCGATTTTGGGGAAGATCGACCTATCCTTTTTTGGCTTTGTGCCGATGCTTTTAGATGGCTAGACAACGCTTTAAGAATACGTCCATGCTTTCTCTATTGCAAGCAGAAGCATGGCGACACACTTTGGCATTGCTTGCAAGTGCAGTGAAGGTGATGGAGCTGGAAGAGCTGAGGAAACATGTGATGAGCAGATTGCATTCCTTTTCCAAAGACGTCAGCGAAAGAGGAGGCGGTGAAGAAAGTCGTGGGAGTTGAATTTTGGTTGGGGGGCCACACCCACGATAGGCTGATCCTTGAAAGATTCTTCAACAACTACATACAGATTGTGGGTGCCAGAGTTCGAGGAGTCTCGATTGCTAGCAGATACGTGTGTTTGGAGCCTGCTGGACCGGTCATGGATGAGTTGGATAATGTGCCCATCGAACCAGAGTAGGGGCTCGCCCTGGGTATCTTAAATCTTAATGAGGACAAGAAAAAAGGCAAGCTCCACAAGGCCTGGAAACTGTTTAAAACAGGTGTGGAGAAGAAGTATAACATTGAATATTTATGAATTTCTTGGAGGCTAACCCTTATTTGATTGATCAAAATGTAGTGGTTAGGCTCGTGGACATTGCTGAAGGCATAGGGTACTTATACAACTGATTGTTACATCTCAGCCCTTGTATGTAATCTTTTCTGGTTTTCATTCAATATAGGGAGCTAGCCCCATCTTGGTAGTGCTTACCTAAAAATAAAATAAAATAATTTCTTATACATAAATAATAATGCAATTTATAAAATCTTTTATTTCTCATATCAATCATTAGTTTTCGAAAACAACATACTCTAGATATATTTTACTTCACCAATTAAGTCTGTTTTCGCTAATATAATAACCATAATTTAAATCATAACACACAATGCATGACGTAACCGAAATAACACAGTGAAATCATACCACACAATGCAAATATGAATGCAGCTACGTGTTTATGTGCATGCATTGGGATCCATCATGCTATTCATTGCCAAGTGGCTAGGATACCCCTACCTCAACCATGTTCTCGCCTTAGACATATACCTGTACTCAGTCGCACATCAGTACGTTAGTCCTTAAAAAAAAGTCATAGTCAAAGCATATACTTGAATTAACTCATAATCACAACATGATAATTATTTCCATTCCAAATCTAATTTTTATTTCATGTATTTAAAAATAACATCTAATTTAGACACATTTATCCACAATCATAAGATGTTCAATCAGTATTCT
>VDFB02356985.1:0-40875 GCA_007258455.2 Sequoia sempervirens
TTGGGACGGGGATGGTTGATTGCTGCCAAGGCAACCCACAACTGGAAGCGGAATACACTCTCAATAGAAAATCGAGGGAGGAAATACACCATTGATCTGAAGAACCAGGCCGTCAGCGAGGATTTGGCATCCTCGGCATTGGAATCCGGAGGAGACTCGGACGACGAGGAGAGAAAGACAATGGAACCAGATGAAGAAGGGGTATTGGAGATCGGCAGTTGCTCCGAAGATGAGACCAGTTCACTGAGCGGATTGTTTCACTGGCAAATGGAGGATTATGAAGTCTTCCACCCGGATTGCCACATGCTGCAGGTCAAGGAGGGGGAAGAAGAAAAGGATAATGGCTCGACCAGTGAGACATTCCCACCTGAGTACGGAGAATATAAAGAAGGTACAGCCGAATTGGATGTAACTCCAGCCCACAAGTTCGAGCAGGACAAAATCATAAAGTACGAGGAACCAACGTTGAAAAAAGTCAACCTCGGGGAATTAGCCAAACCGAAGGAGATTTTGGTCGGCGATGACTGGGACCCTGTCCTGAAAGCGGCAGCGTTCAGAATCTTCATGGAATACAAAGACGCTTTCGCCTGGACGTACAAGGATTTGAAAGGCATCCCACCGGAGTTATGTGTGCACAGGATTCCTCTCGTACCGGGAGCCCAGCCCGTACGGAAGCGACCGTACAGAATGAACAAAAACTATGCCGCTAAAGTACAGGAGGAGATTGAGAAGATGCTAGAGGCCGGTATCATTTTCAAGGTGGAAGTGAGCGAGTGGGTATCGCCGATCGTCATATCATTGAAGAAAGAGAAGGAGCAAATTAGAATCTGTGTTGACTTCCGTAGCCTGAATGCAGTGACTATCAAGGATCCATTTCCCATTCCCTTCACCGACTCGATTCTGGAAGAAGTTGCCGGACACGAAATGTACTCCTTTCTCGATGGCTTCTCCGGTTACAATCAGATAAGTATCGCCGAGGAAGACAAATTGAAGACTACATTCGTCGTCGAGGATGGGGTGTACGCATACAACCGTATGCCATTTGGATTATGCAACGCACCAGCTACATTCCAGAGAATAATACTCCACATCTTTGATAAATGCCTGTGAGGTAATTTCCAAAGTTCTCCTCGATGATTGGTCGAATTGGCAGCTTTATAAGGAAAACATTTTAAGCTTTAGGGCGAAGTGCATTGAATCCGGGTAGAGCTGCCCCGCCTTGCCTTTGAATCAAAAAATGCATTTTATGGTGCCGCTAGGGAAGTTGCTCTACACATCAGGTGCAAAGTCAGCTGAAAAACCTGACTGACAAGGTACCCAGTCATCGCATGCATGGAAGCCCCCGAGAATGTCACTGGAGTAAAATCTTTCCTCGGCCATGTAGGATACTACCGGAGGTTCATTAAAAATTTTGCCCAAGTATCGTACCCTCTCGACCTACTGACGAGGAAAGGTCAACCATTCGTGTGGGCCGAAGAACAGGAAAGGGCATTTCAGGAACTGAAGGATCGGCTGATCAGCTCACCCATATTGATGTACCCGGACTGGGACAAGGAATTCCACGTACATGTCGACGCTTCTAATTTTGCCATCGGAGCAACTCTGGCACAAGTGGGAGCGCACGGGTTGGATCACCCAGTATTTTTCGCCAGCCGGCTACTCTCAAAGGCAGAAAGGAATTATAGTACGACCGAGCGGGAGGCACTGGGAATGGTGTACGCCGTACAAAAGTTCAGGCATTACCTCCTCGCCACACAGTTCACTTTTTACGTGGACCACCAAGCTTTGATGTACCTGGTAAACAAACCAATTATTCAAGGACGGGTGAGTAGATGGTTGCTGTTGTTGCAAGAATTTACGTTCACCATCATCGTACGGCCAGGGAAAAGCCATGTTATTGCCGACCAATTGTCTAGGGTTTGGTCGGGTGAACCTGCAGAGGATGGGGTGAACGAAGACTTTCCAGACGCACATTTATTTCAGATTGCAATATTGCCGTCATGGTACGAGAAGATTGGCGACTATCTGTCCACATCCACATTCCCAAGTGATATGCCACCAGCCGAGAGGAGGAAGATCGTACTGAAAAGCAAGACATTTCAATTGATCAATGGGCTACTTTACAAGATGGGACCCGACCAGATCCTCCGGAGGTGTGTCGTCGAGGAAGAAATACCCGGCGTACTAAAAGAGGCGCATGAAGGACTGGCTGGCGGCCATATGGGACCTGATGCTACAGCAAGGAAAATCCTCTTGGCAGGTCTATGGTGGCCGACGATGCACACTGACGCCAAAGAATGGGTGGTAGGCTGCGACACCTGCCAAAGGGTCGGAAAACCATTGAAGCGGGATTTCATGCCACTGCATCCCTCACAGCCTCAGGAGTTGTTCGAACGATGGGGGTTGGACTTCATCGGACCGTTGAAGGTGAGTCACTTGCATCGATGCCGATATATTGTGGTCGCTACAGAGTACCTGACGAAGTGGGCTGAAGCTCGAGCGTTGCCAGACAATACAGCACAAAGTACGGCAAGATTCATCTATGAGCAGATAGTAACAAGGTACGGCATCCCCATGCGGATCACGAGTGATCGGGGAGGGCACTTTGTTAATCATGTTATCAGGTTAATGACGACAGAGTTCCGAATCTTTCACAACCTGTCCAGTCCGTACTACCCGAGAGCTAATGGCCAGGCAGAGTCGACAAATAAGGTGCTCGTGTCAGTGATTCACAAATCATGTGGTGTGGAAGAAGCTGACTGGGAAGAAAGGTTACCAGCCGTACTATGGGCATACCGTACGACGTACAAGGTAACAACTGGCCACACGCCTTTCCAGTTAATGTACGGTCAGGAGGCGGTGATGCCGATGGAATATATGGTACCAAGTCTGAGGATAGCCGTGGAGAATCGGCTGGGCGATACCGAAAGTTTAAAGGAAAGACTATACCAACCGAATAAGCTGGACGAGCGAAGAGTGATGGCACAATGGGCGACGGAGAACATGCAACGGCGACGGAAATATTGGCACGACAAGCATCTCCGGCGAATGAATTTCCGACCGGGACAGTTAGTTCTGAAATATAACGGCCGTAACGAGATCAAGCCGGGGAAGTTTAAAGTTCGTTGGTTGGGACCGTTCCGAGTATGGGAAGTAGGTGACAATGGGTCTATAAAATTGGAAAATCTCGATGGGTCATTGATATTGGAGGCAATCAACGGATCGAAGCTAAAGCCATACCAGGAGAGAAAAGAGAAGAATACAATCGCCATAAACATGTTGGGATATGCAACAAAGGAAGATTGGCCTGTACAAAGTGAAGGGCCGAGAAAACAAGACTGGGGACTAGGAGGTCCTGGTTATGTCGCAGACAATGTCTGGGCAGAATCAGGGCGAGATCAAATAAATGAAGAGAGGTTGGCGGAGAAGCGGGTAGAAGGAATTGCAGTACCACGAATACACAAACACTTGACCAATGCAGTATTCGGAACACCTGCATTGTGGCGTCGGATGGGGGGACATTGGCATTATGTAGCCCCTTATGAAGGAATAAGACGGGGATATATAGCCAAGGAATTGGACGCGGAAGCCCAAGCAGAAAAGGAGAACGAGGCAGAAGAACACGATGAACTGCAAAAAGATGACGAGGAAGAATGGACTGATGAACAATGGGATGCTTATTTCGAGAAGAAGGCCCCTTGTTTAAAGACGGTGTTGAGGACAGAAGATACGTTCGTGTCAACGGTGGATGGGTATACCGACGATCTCTTGAAACAAATGCGTCGGGAAAGAAGAAAAATACCAAGGGTTAGGAAGATCGCAACTCAGGATGGACTCTGGAAAATAATTCCTAACCTGGCGGGACCGCCGACAGTACAAGGTGACGATGTTACGTGGTATCAACAGTATGGCGGAAGATACATCGACGGAAGTTTTCGAGGTATTGGTCCTGCCCCTTTACTGGATAAATGGTTTGATATAGAATATATAGGAACCTGTTGCGAGGAAGAATGTTATAAACGGCCACCACACACATGTAAATGGTATTACACGTCAGAATTAAAAGTCCCGACACACAGTGAAGTCAGAGGAATAAAGAGAAAAGAAGAGAGAAGGGAGGAGAGAGAAGATGAACAGAAGTGGAAAAAATTAAAAAGGAAAGAAGAGAGAAAAAGAGGAGAGAAAAAGAACGAAAGTTGGGAAAAATAAAAATAAATAGAAAAGCTGGGAAAATAAAAGAAAATGACGGAGTCAGTAAAGAAGAGCAAGGCGTATGGGAAGAAAAAGAAAAAGACGAGAAAATTAAAAGAAACCAAGGAGAAGTCAGAAAAGAAGGCAAACGTAGGGAGAATAAATTAAATAATAAATTAAATAAGTCGACCATCAGGGGAAATATTAAATTAAGTAAAGTGAGGCAGATTAAAATATACGCCTGGAGAATTAAAAAATCCGTACGGCCAAAAGGGAAATGGAGCAAGGAAAGTAAAAGACGACAAATTAAAGGAAAGAAGATTAAAAAAGGTCAAAACCCGAAGAGGAAGCAAGGCGTACGGCCAAGAGTGAAGGCAAGTAAGGAAAGAGGTGAAATTAATATAAAACCTAAAACCGTACGGCCACTTGAACAAGCAATAGGAAGGAGACAAAAGGAAGGAAGGAAAAATTCGCACGAGTTAATCAGTTGCCGAACAGAGGAAGACGTACGGCTACAGAGAACAAAGGAAGACGTACGGCTTCAGAAGACAGAGAAGGAAGCCGTACGGCATCCAGGATTTCACAGACAGCACAATCTGCCAGAAGGAGAAATCGTACGGCGTCTGAAGGATTTCAAGGACGTACGAGGTTCCATTTACCAGACAGCACGCCAGAGGTTGAAGCCTGTGGAGGACGTACGGCATTCACCACTCGTACGACACTCAGAACTTGGCATCGTACGGCATCCAAGAGACCTCCAAACCGTACGGTATTGTCACCTTTTCCAGTGTTCATTTTATTTGCCTGTGGAAAACGTACGGCCTTTGCAAATTAAGACGTTGTCAGTGGAAACCGTACGACCCTTGGCTTTGGAAAATTTTGGCAAGTCTTGCATCGTACGGCTCTTCCAGAGTGAAATTGGTGCCAGAATTGAAACCGTACGGCATCTTAGCCTCAGAGAAATCCGTACGAAATTAACACTCAGAGAAATCCGTACGAAATTAACACTCCAGAGAATTCCGTACGGCATCAATTGCCTCAGAGAGAACCGTACGACATCAGCATTACAAAGGGATCCGTACGGCATCAGCTGTATTAGGAAATTCCGTACGGCATCGGCACTACAGAAGGATCCGTACGGCATCAGCTGTTCAGATTCAGAATATTTTCAAATCGTACGGCCTCAGGGTTCCATAGCCGTACGGCCATTCATCCAAACCGTACGGCCTTGGCAGATCATTCGCGCTCGCGCCTCTACAGCTCAAGTAATTTTTCGGTAATTCGCACTTCCCAGCCAGTAATTTTCTATAGCTCGGCAAATTTCCCTCTAAGTAGTCAGCAATTTCTATAGTCAGCTGGCAGACCTCGGGGTACACTAACAGCTCGGTATGGCACTTCTGGCACTCTCACCGGTACATAGTCGGTCAGCTCGCGCTCGCACTGGGTAAGCCAATGCATTACCGGGTATGGCACTGGGTACACCTGGCAACGCGCCATAGTTTCCGCTAGCCTCGTAGGGAGCAGTAAAGTCGGCCGGAATCGCCGGAATCGACAAGAAAATGGCCGCGCGGAAACCCTGATGCGCGACTGTACCAAAGGTAGCCCTACCGCTAAGAGAAAGATGGATGCCGATGCCGACACGATGGTAGCCTCGGCTGCGAAGAGAAAAAAGATGGATGCCGATATTGACACGATGACATGGGAGAACCTGACCGGCAACGAGTGCAAGCAATGGTGACGAAGCACTCTGGACGACCACTCTCTGAAGGTTGCGCTTCGACACGCTCGGGTGGACAAGGCTGTGCTCGTGCCCTTTTTTGGTTCTCGGGAGTTCGAGCCTTGGCTGAAGGCGATGGTGGAGAACTACTGTAGGCATACGCACAAGTCCGTCATCGATTACAGAGGTTGCCCAGTGACAGTTTCATTCTGGCCTCAGGACTTTGAGAGGGTGTTCGGCGTCCCAGCTTCGGGAATAGGGGTTAATAAGCCCAAGAAAATGACGCAGGAACACAAAGAACTGCTGGTCAAGCAAGTGTGCCGAAGCGACTTGTCAGCCGAAGAACAGCGTACCATATGGAATACTGGCAATCGAGGCCTCCGGAAGGGTCACCTAGCAACGGCAGAATGGAAATGTTTGCTTGACCTGATGAAGTGCCGACTCACAGGGGCTAGCCGAGCGTCGGACATTGCCTTATGGCAGGTGGATTTCATGGTCGGACTCCGGGTTGGCCGAGTATACAACTGGGCGAGGCTACTCACGGAGCGGATAAGGGATTTTCTGGCGCAGAGGCATAAGGCCTTCTATATGACTCAGCACGCCATAGCTCTCTTTTTGGATGCCGTGCACACACAGGTGCCCGAGGGCAATTGGGGTCGGTTGCGGCCACTCACTCACCTGGACCCAGGATGGCCTACCGTATTCTACTGGTCGGAATTGGAAGCAAAGCAAGCCGGCGAGGGCACAGCCTCGGGGAAAAAGAGGAAACGGAAGGAGGCATCGGTGGAAGAGGAAACATCGGAGGAGGAGGCCTCAGAGGAGAGCGATGCATCGGATAGAGAGGAGCCCATTGACTTATCTTCCTCGCCATCGGAGTCGAGTCCACCGGCTGATGAGGAAGTATCTGTTGCCATCGGGGGTCAGGAGGCAGGCGAGATTGACATACCAGTATTGCAGCCGGCAGGATTCACTCTTCCGACACCACCAGCCAGCCAAGCACACACTCGGTTACGTTCACCCTCCCCGTTGCATCAGTTGGAGCCGGACGGATGTTGAGGGTAGCCGCTTCACTGCCGGGAGCATCGCCAGGGTGGGCACCTCTCGCCACCACATCACAGGGGGAGTTACCATATCAGCAGCAGGTTCCACTGCCTCGGTGGAGATATTGCCGGCAGTTTGCTCTCTTACACCACCGTCAGCATCGGCAGCCACAGGAGTGGCAACCTCGGCAGCAGGAGGGAATGGCGACCCCACGGGGAGGAGACCAGCAGGGGCACCGGGGGTACGCACACACCCAGTTGGGGAGGGTGGTGGACTCTCTCGACGTGGACGAGCAGCCAGCCGAGCAGCCAGACGAGCAGGAGAAGAGTCCCTCGGAGGGACAAGGGGATAAGGAGGGGCCGATCATTCACACCCAGCAGAGTGAGACGGCCAGGATCGGTGAAGACACTTGCACTCCCGGAGGCGAGCATAGCCGAGGCACCAGAGACAGCCATTCAGGAGCCTCAGCCGGCAGACGGGGAACAGCCTCAGGAGGAGACGGAACATTGCATACCTTCGGATGATGAGGAGGACGGGGAGGGCGCCTCCACAGAGGGCTTCGTCGTGGAAATGTCTCAGCCAGACCCGTCGGATCCGGTAGGCACAGTACAGAGATATGTGGAGGAGCTCGAGCACATGGGCAGATTGATGATCCGGGTGGGACAGGTTTCCAGGGACCTGAGGATTGGCCGATCGCCTCTGGTAGGCCAGGAGGTTCACCGAATTCGAGGATTTATGCAGATGGGGTGTGAGGCGGAGTTTGCTAGGATATTTGGCGAGGGGTGGCCAGCAGGAGAAACTCCTGCCATGATGAGAGCTTGGCGAGGTCGGCCACCGAGGCTAGTGGGACGGGATGCAGGCGTCTTGGAGAGTCTATACTACATCGAGCTGGCATTCCGAGATGTTTTTCTTCTGATGAAGCGCCAAAGATTTTCCACTGATGTGGCAGTATCTCGCCGAGTGGATGCCTATAGACTTCTTCAGCGGGTCAAGGATGAGTCGGCTGCGACCATCAAGAGCATTCAGGATAACTTGACTGAGCAATCTCAGCTCGCCAGTGACAGGGGAGCCCGATTGGAGATCTTGGAGCCTCGGGTGACAGCCTTGGAGGAGGAGGCACAGCAGAAAGAGGCAGCCTGGCAGCAGCGAATGAAAGCATTGGAGGACCAGTTAGCTGCCAAAGAGGTAGAGTTGGCGGCCAAGAATGCCGAGGCAGAGCAGGCAAAGAGCCAACTGATGGAGGCAGCCCGGATGGTGAAGGCGGCGAGGGAGAGGGAGATCCTGGCAGATCGGCAGCTTCGTACACGCACGGAGGAGCTGAGGCGCCTGAGAGCAGAGCATTCTTCCACCACTCCGACGTCATCGGTGCATCCAGGGACGCACTCCCTTCCCCCTACCTCTCAGTAATCTTATCATGTTGTATCTGTCGTCTGGAAGACGACTTTCTTTTTGGGGGGGATGATGTTAGTCGGATATTTTACTTGTTGTCGTTTGCTTGTTGTCGGCCGTAGTTGGCCTCGGCCGTAGTTGGCCTCGGTCATACTCGGCAGTTGTCAAATAAAACAATAGTTAGTAAAGAATAATAATGTCATGTAATGTCATGTACTTTCGGGAAAATATGTTTAGATCAATGTTAATGTAATGTTGTTATGAAACGTCGTGTCGGTTGGTTGCCTAACCACCGCCGAGCGTTATATGTAGTCGGGTGGATGTAGTCGGGAGATAATAATGAATGAGTTTTGTTGCCGATGATTATACTGTGAGCATTGTGATACTCTTTGTACATGATATTCCTGAGAATGAATAAAGGTTCTGGCATTTTACTATGATATCTTCCAGTTTACTGTTTTATCCTATGTTCTGTTTATTACAAGTTTGCCAGTAGTACGTAGAGTTTGAATCCCATTCCGTAGGCAAACACCAAGAGAGTGGGGAGACTCAATCTCAAATATCTCATTGAGAGGTCGTATGATCCAAGAGGCCTTTATGCAACGCATCTCAAGAAACGCTCATTACACGAATCTTCTATGGAAGATTACTGGGTCAACTGTGATAATGAGTTTGATGTATGAAGAAGGAACTATAGCCAGCTTAGGCTTTCACAAATTATTGACTTTATATCAGAAGACATTGAGGGCCTATCTAATGATGAAGGGCAAGTCATTCTCCCTTCGTTCATCGTGGATCAAGTAGACTCACAACCACTCGGAAGAGTGGATTGGTATGCGAAAGAAAACACATCTATAGAGGAACAAATGAGTAGAGTTGTCAGAAACAGTCAACTCTACCTAGACAGCAAGACAACAAGGAAGGTAGTACTTCCCCGAACAGAGCCGCCACCAATTCAATATTCACTACCTTCCACTTCAAGGAAGAAGCCCAAACAAAAGCAATGAAGCAATCTTCCCAAAGGGATGCGAATGTCAGGGTACGCGAGGCGAAGAACATAGGGGTTACATGTGGAGACAGCCACACACACACCCGACATAGTCATGAGAACGGTTGCAGCTGAGCCAGTGATTGAGCCAATCACCGCAAATACAGAGCCCATGATGGAAGCAGCAGCGGTGGGTACAGTGCCTATGATAGAGAAAGAGCCACCTACTTCACCACCATCACAGCAGTCACAAGTCCCCATTGACATGGACTCTCCACCGAGAGACATCACTACAGCACAGTCTCATTCATCGGGCATTCAAGGGCCTAACATTCCTCCTTCCAGCGAGGCTAGTCAGGATTCTATCTGGCTTGAGGGTCTCCTAGGAAAGAAGAGGGAAAGGTCGTCCTACCAGCTTGACTTCACAAAGTTCGATCATGTCCCTCAAGACATGTCGGCGAAGAAATTGAAGAAGTACATGTAGGAAGGAATGCGGATAATGAGTTCATCACAAAGACTGCTGCCCCACCTAAGGACAAAAACATACAGGAGGTAGAGGTTGAGGACTTCACATTGTCAAAGGTCAACCTCGGAAAGACCACCCGTTAGGTAGAGGCACACCTTCTCGGAATTGCCTCAGTGAGCGTTCAAGAGAGAATGGCTAAGGATGGAAGAGACAAAGCAGCCTTAAAGGATGAAAATTAGCAATTGAGGATGTACATATCTAGCATAATGCACGGTACCCCAAATGTCTCAGCTTTGCCACATGAGATGCTAGACCTCCCCATGGAGCAAAACCATCACCAACTGATTTCATATGGAAAACACTTGAGAGATCAAGTGGAGGAATTTGTTGTCAGAGGACGGTGTATACTGGCACAACTATACCAGTTGAGGGGTAGAGCACATGAACTCTGCACAGAGATTCAGCAGTCGGAACTAAAGACAGCAGAGAAGAGGCCAGGCAATGAAATCACAATTGCAGATTTGCAATTGGCATATCAATCAATTACCACTGCTGAGAACAAGCAACATCTTTTTGCTTGGAAAGAACAACTGGCATACAAGGTGAAAGCCTATGATGCCAATTCTGTAGAACTGATTGACTATCAACGGATTGTCGCAGGTATTATCAACCTCTCAAGAATGTTGGTAATATCCCTCCCTCACATAGAATATCAGCACAAGCGAGGTGAGTACATTGAGCTAGGTACAGTACAGAATCAATTCCAAGATGTCATCCATAGCACATTCCTCGATGATCCCAATGGTTGTGAGTTGACCAAAGTTGCAGCCATGTCTACCAAGTTAGATGACGCAGCTGCCAAACGCATAGACTATCAACAGCAATTTGTGACAGGTGAAGAAATGCTAAAACGCCACTTCATCATCATCCAGAGCATTAATTGCCCAAAGGCTAAAGAGGTCAACGAATGGATAGAGGCACTGTTGACCAATGGTGATGAGGTGTAAAGCACCCCAAGAAGGACGTCCTACCCTCCAAAATGGCATTAATTATGACTGGAGTTAACTTGATCCCCCTTTCCAAGTTAACTCCACGTCCCACAAATCATGCATTGTCAGATCCCACTAATTAAGGATGTCTAATTTGACTTCTACAATTTGTGGATCTCAGATCTCCACCAAATGTGGATGTCTATTTTGGAGACACATTTTGTAATAAAGTTCACCTTTAGTTTAGTTTCAATCAACTGAAGTAGTTTTCCAGTTGACTCTTTGTTTAGTTTCAGTTAACTGAAGTAGATTTCCAATTAACTGTTTGCTCACCTACTTTTAGACATAGGAATAAATCTTGCTGATTGGCAAGAACTGATTGTTAACTCAAGGAGATTTTAGGGTTTCCTACTCCTTTGAGTTCTATAAATAAGAACCTTGGGTTCATTATTTTGTAACTTTACTTCACGGCAGCAAAACACTGAGCAAATTTTGCCTTCATATTGTTCGCTTAGTATATGTTCTTGGATCGTATTTGTTATAGTTAAGCACCAAGTACAGCTTGTGCTCTCTCTATTCAGATAGGTGTGTCCAATCTTTGTTCATGTGTTCTTGGTTTGATCGCCTCAAGTGTCATTGTTTCTTGACACAAGTTGTCCCAACGTGTAACTTTGGTGGAATATTGAGTAATAAATCAAGAGAGTTACCATGCCTTTGATCCAAACATCTCAGAGTTTTATCATTGTATGTTGTATTCAATAATCTATTTTCAATCTACACCTCGGAAAGGCCTTGGTGCCTCCTTGGGAATTTAGAAAGTTAGATTATCATCCCTTTGTTGTTTCTTGTGGTTTACTTTTCATCCTACACCTCGGAAAGGTCCTGGTACCTCTTTGGGAATCCTGAGATATAAGCTACCATCTAGATTACTTGTGTGGGTTTTATTTCAGTACGGATTTGGGAGTTCAGAGCCTTTGAATGCATCCTGGGAGACTAATTCGTCTAAGTGATCGAATCATCCATTCCCGCTCCTATGCCCTCATGCTCTATTAATCTTGAGGAGATAGGATAGATTAGAAAATAGTTTAGTAGTAGTTAAGATCTGCAGAAACCAGAGAAAAGCTTAGCTACAGCACATTGTGTTTACTTTATTCCACTGAGTAAAAAAGATAGGATAGTAGTTTACTTTATTCCTTTTTTACGCAAAAATCAGCAACAAGAGGGATCTTCCCCTCCCAATTTGAAGAAGCAAACACTACAAACTTGCAATAGCTGATCGTTTCCAATAAGCACTCCAGAGGTGCTAATTGAAACGCCAACACAATCTCCAGTTTCAGGTGCTAGACAAATCTTCTAGGCTAGCTAGTAGGCTCATCACGAAGCTGACAGTATTCTGGAGAAGTCTTCTTGGAAGTGACAAATCTTAAAAATGAAATCTGGTCCTCTGAAATCTATGACGCCCCTGGCTTCCAGGGGCTCTTCTGTCTCCAGAGTTAGAAAAAATTCGATGATTTTCACCACAATGAAAAATCCCTCCGTGACGAAGCATCATTTTGAACATATCTCACCACAAAATCTTTGTTGGAGCGTTTTAAGCTTAGTTTTCGACACCTGGACTCTGGCTATCTACCATCGACAACCTCAGAGGTCCTAACTTTCCTCCCGAAAAAGTGAAAACTACCCACCAAACTTAAATTGACTTTTAATTGAATCTGACTTCACCATTGTGATCATGAAGTGAAATAAGCCAATCAAAATAATTTTCAGTCAATTCTGACAAGTTTCAATTTTTAGGGTTTTTGACCTAAAAACAAGGATCCGGAAACCCCAATTTTCAAAATTTCTAAATTTTACCAGTATCTTCCTAACATCAAACTGACTAAAAGCCCATACTTGATTTTCCCAAAAACTATGTTTTGACTACACTTTTACAAGGTTTAGACCATTTTAAGCAAAATGCCTTAATGAAGCAAAAAGAATTGATTTGGGTACAACAGTTAGAATTCAATATGTGATTTGTCTCTACTTTTGCGCCCATCTTTATCAAAAATCACTTGATAATTTTGTTCTAAAATTTGTTCAATAGATAACAAATTCATTTTAAGAGTAGGAATCTATAGAGTTTCAAAAAATATACTTTACCTAACCATGTTCAGTTGTAACTGCAATAGTACCCTTTCATTTGGTTCCATGAAACAAATTATCTCCCAATACCACTATGCTATTATACTTTTTAATTGTTTTATCTAAATTAATGAACAAATTCTCATTAGATGGCATATGAGAAGAACATCCAAAATCAATGTACCGCATATTATTCTCACTAACATTTGTATTGAAGCATAAAATGATAAAATTTTGTTTTTCTTCAACAATATTATGAGTAGCCTATTTATTCCAACATTCTAATTCATATTGACTAGACTTATGCATTCTCTATTTATGCATTCCCTTTTTGTTTTAGCATTTCTGCATTTACACCCAATTTCCGTCACCATTTCCAGCAAAAAACTCAAAAATTCAGAATAGAATCAAAACACAAAAAATTCAAACTGAAACCCCAGGGGGGATATTATAACACTTGACATTATTATGTTTGAACTTTAATCTATATCATGATGTTAGAGTTTCACTAATAGTTTATTATTTGATTATGAAAGTGGTGGTGTATTTGTGCTTTGTTATTTGACTATTAATATGGTGGTGTATTTTGAACTTAATTATTGCTGCAACTATGTATATATTTCTGATTTTTATATGTTTTTGTATCAACGAACCCAAAACAAATCCAACCCCAAAAACATTTTGCCTGAACCCGCAAACTAAACTATCAAACCCGAAACCGAACCGGTAACTTAGTTTTATAACAAAATGATTACCTTCTAATACAGATTCGCTGCCCTTTAAGGTTAATCTCACTCTTTCATAATAATTGCTGCTTCTTTATTCTTTAATACTAATCACTATTTTCTTTTTGAAAGATAATTGCTGCTTTATCTTTTTAAAGATAACTGTTGCCTTCTAATAATTATGATTGCTTGCTTTATATTCTTTATTGTTGTCTTTATTAATCTTCACCGCAGCTATTTTAGACTTTAATCACTTCTATTCATATCGCTTCCCATGATCATATCTCATCTCACTCTTGAGAAATTCCATATAAATATATTTGTATGCCTTTGAACTAATAATAAACTGTGGTCGGCCAAGCATAGTTTATTTTTAAACCAATTCCAAGGAAATTGGCCAGCAAGCATATATATGAAATTATTATGGCACTTGAAACCACCTTAAGGAGATTCGCATCAATGCAATGTTGCCTTGACCATTCACAAATCTTGTCCTAGCCTTATCTTTATCTTCATTCAAATCTGATCTCTCTTTTGACTCCTTTATAGTGTGCATAGCTTTTTCATCGTGTGTGTCAATGCATGAGCTCATTATTTTTCCTGTGTATGTCTCCTTGGTCTCTTGATTTTGTTTAGCGATTAGTGGCCTTTGGAATTTATAGATCACACATTTTTGACACGATCTCGCCTATCAATCTTGCCAACGATCTCGCCTATATGCATTTGACATTAATAATGACATCCAACTATCTTGTTTATTCACTTTGACATCAATGACAATCTTTGCAACAATCTCGAACAACAAATTCCTTCTTGACATCAATGACAACATTTGCAACATGGGCTAATTATTACAAAAGGTTACAAGATTCAATTATTTTGGTTCTATTGGATTTTCAAATTTTCAGTTTGGTGGGAAGCTTTCCATTTCTTCAATGATTTGTGTCATGTGGGATTTCCGTAATAAATAAATACTGGTGTGATATTTTAAATCAGCTTATGTTGGTTTTGGATTAGTTCCTATTAATAGTCAATGTCAAATATTTTATCATACCGATGACTAACTAAAGTGGTTTTTTATTTCCGACCATCTGATAATTGTATGAGCCATACCATGTTGATTTTGATATATAACAAAGTGTGCAGCCCATTAATGGTACTGTCATACCACTCTAACTGATCGTAGCCTTATTTCAATTAGAAAGGGAACACTACTGTATGCAGACCTGGCTGCACCATATTAAGGGTATTTTGGTTGCTGTAACTTGTCAAGGGGGCAGCAATTCACATAATGTGTAGACATTAATATGCTTGAATGGTAAAAAGGAGGTGTCGTACTATGATTAAGGTGTTTGCAACCTTAAGCAGCTAAAATAGCATTGCCGCCTATCGTACCTCCTCAAAGGCAGCCATACCAATTCAAGGAAGACTACAGCTATTGAGTATGGTTTCATATTTCAGTCCTTACAAAATATTGCTAATTTTGGTAATTATTTCAATGAATTTCTACAGGTGCACCTCACTATTTCAGATCATTAAAATAACATTTTAATTGTAATTTTCTATGTGGTTTACCACCAGAAATAATAGTATTTTTTACGATTTTCTCTGTGGTTTACATGTTTGATAGATTTTGTAAAGAATGTGAAGGATAACCCATTAGAAACAAAATTTATTGTAAACAAGATCTTTTAGTTTTTGCAAATGCACAACCAACGTGGAATATAAAACGTAGAGAACAAGAAAGAATTCAAGAAATGTTGTCCTTCCTGGAAATGGAATTATACTAAACATGTGAAACAATTTAGAGGAATGATTGAGCATCAAATAGCTATGGTAAATATGAAAGAAAAAGAAAAACAAACCTTAGAATATTAAGCCAAGCGAGCTCGGATTGGATACATGCACCATGTAAAGAGAAAGCGTTCTTCACTGGCAAATTTTGGGGTTTTCCTCCAAGGACTACAACCTATCCAAGCACAAGCGAAATAAACAAATATAAGAGGTAAAACATAACTTCAAAATACAAGTAACCTTAACAAATAATTTATTGAAGAACATTCACTAAAACAACCAAACTCTCAAGTGCTTTAAAACTCATATTTTTTTATTTATTGATAAATGTGATCCTAAGGGGTTAACGCCCTTTTGTCTTAAATAGAAAAAGTTATTACAAAATAAAGAGATGCCCAAACACAAATACTAGGAACTTTACCATCAAACCCTAGAGAAAAAGATTTAATAAAACCTAAGGCATATTCCATCCACAAAACTGCAAAAAGTGACAAGAATCTAAGCCTTTTCTCTTGCTAATCATTTCATTTTGTCCTTGAGAATATAGAATCGTCTTTTTAGAAACCTTAACATTTTTTCAATAGGCCTTTTTCTACTAAATAATAGTCCAATAACTAGAGTTATTGGTATCACGATCAGCCACATCTAGACTAGAGAAAACCCAAAATAGAATCAAGATTTACTATATTCTTTTTATGTGTTTCAACCTGATCGCTCAACATCTTAGATACATAATCAACCTCAACCACAATGGGAGATGTCTTTGTTGCCTTAAACACGGGTTGTTGTTACACCCCGATTGTATAGCTACTACTTATTAGTATTGCATAGGGTAAAATGATTGTAAAAGAGAATTCAGAAGATGAATAAAATATGCTGTTCCTTGTTTTCAATATGAGTGTTTTCACATTTAATGATTGTCTCATTTGATGTTGCTTCAATTGATGTCATCCATGGTGAAATATTACATTATAAGGTTATTGAATTATGATTATTCTAACTAGAGATGACTATGTATACTACTAATGTTATGAACATTTGACTTCCGTGAGATTATGTGTTAGTGGATGCAGGTATATGAACCATTCCTCTAGGCGCAGGGGAAGTATCACTTGGGAGAGGAGCTTGGTTGGGTAACCGGTAAAGCGAACTATCTGAGCATACACACACATCACCTTATTTTGAGTGAACGGAGTCAGTTTGTGTTGGTTATACGTAAGTCATCCTAGCTTATATGTTTGCATTAGGAGTCTTGTCTACTCCTGTGTGCATTTATGAGTGATGTTTATCTATGTATCTGTCTTGTGATATTACAATCATATGGATAGAAGGGATGTAAGTGAAAGTATGTTTATACATATGCACATACGTGTTAGGAAGATCTATTGACACATAAATGCATATGTATAGAGATACCACAATTACACACCTATCTCTATGATGGTAACTTAAATGGATGTAAGTGAAACAAATGTGGACATATACATATATATAGTATATACACATATCCATAGAGATATGCATATCAATACAAATGTGCGTTGGCAAATGGATATGCTCATACGAATGCATTGATATGATATACCTACACATACGTGTAAATAGAGGTATATACAGGTATATATATATATGTATATATGCACACATCCTGTATTATGTGGATATTAATAATATTTTTATTATTATTGCCTTATGAATTTACATATATATATATATATATCGGATGTATGTTCACTAGCTCATGATATATATATATATATATATATATATATATAATTAATACACACACACACACACACACACACATATATATATATATTATAGTAAAATTAATACACACACACACACACACACATATATATATATTATACAGTGGTATTTATAGTAAAATTAATACACAAACACACACACACACACACACACATATATATATGTATATATATATATATATTATAACGTGGTATTTATATACCACGGTATAATATATATTATTTTCAAATTTTCTATAAATTGCTAATTTTATTTTCAGATTTTCTATAAATTATTTATTTTTTATTTTTTATTTTTTTTATTTATATTAAAAAAAATGGCGTCTCCAAGTACCCCCATCTCCTATTTTCAAAAAAAAGTCATACCGGTATCGGTACCAGTCTCCCGTACCAGTACGAGTACCAGTCTCGTGGCAACTATGATATATATATATGTGTGTGTGTGTGTGTGTGTATATATATGTATATTATTTAGGGACTATAAATATATACATATATATAATAAAATATATAATTCATATAGTCTCATCTATGGAATTCGAATTATTTCCTATATTGATTTAATATTAATCTCTCAACTTTGGAAATAGAATTATTTCCTAATTGATTAAATATTAAATCACACAACTTTGGAAATCAAATTATTTCCCAATTGATTGAATATTTATCATTTAAACCTTGGGAGCGAAATATTTCTGAATCAACATCAATGAACTATGGAAGCGAAATATTTTGAATCGATATGATTTATATTTACTAAACTTTGGAGAATTGAATTTTGTAATGAACCGAAATGAATTCATTCGTGTATTAGTCTTTGGCAAATATTTGAATCACATATGGCACTATGTGAAATTGCGTCACCTAGTTATTTGCGCGCAAAGCTAGAAACCATTAAGGTGTTTTAATATTGACCAAGTCTGAATTTGAGTCAAGAACAATTCAAACACACTTAAGAAGCTTGTCAACTCAACCTATAAAGAAGGCTATGTGTTCATAACTTAACAATGACTTTTTCTAAGACCCGCCATATTATGAATTTGGCGCCACATCTGGGAACAAATTCTATAGGTGTCGACTGGCATAAATTCTCCATGTGCTTTGGAATTGGTCTTCCTGGTGCTGGCAGAAGTAAAGGCCGACTCACCTTATTGAATGCTGAGTAGGGAAGGAAAATTGCGCCACCTTCTAGTTTGAATGCTTCAAACAACAGTGGCGGCAAACCACATGCCATGACTGTAGGAAATAGGGAGGCTAGGCTCACTACAAATAGTTGCCCAACTCTTCTATTTTGCACCAATTCACTCATCTGTATTCCTACATTACTCTTTTTCATTTCATTCACTCTCAGCTTGTTATTACCAGCCTGTTTTATTTGTCATATGCGTATTATCTGAGTGACATTTATAGCAGCCAATCATCATAATTCTGAGGGACATTTTATACAGTCATTCATTATAATTCTAAGTGACCTTAGTATTCAAACTGTGTTCACATTTTTGAGAGTTACTTTTATTTTGGAGAGAAACGTATTCTACCCAAGGAATACGTCAAATCTACTACTGTTTTCTAAGTGTTGAAAAGAGAGAATTTTGTGAGGAGTTATCATCCTTTGAGATTCTGGAAAACTGGTTTGAGCTTGAAGTAAAGGCAGCTCTGTCGTCAATTTGGGAAAAGCGTTTACAGGCATGGGATATTCTTCTACTATTTACTTGCAAGAGTTATGTTGGCGTTTCAATTTGCACCTCTGGAGTGCTTATTGGAAACGGTCAGCTATTGCAAGTTTGTATTATTTGCTTCTTAAAATTGGGAGGGGAAGATCCCTCTTGTAGCCGATTTTGCGTAAAAAGAGTAAAGTAAACTACTGTTCCTATCTTTTTACTCAGCGGTAGGACACAAGGGTGCATAAACACAATGCGTTGTAGCTAAGGCTTTCTCTAGTTTCTGCAAATCTTAACTATGACTAAACTAGCTTCTTATCTATACTATCTCCTCAAGATAAACAGAGCATGAGGGCATAGGAGCGGGAATGGATGGTTCGATCACTTGGACGAATTAGTCTCCCAGGATGCATCCCCTAAACTCCCAAATCTATACTGAAATAAAATCTACATGAGTAATCGAGACGGTAGCTTATTTCTCAAGATTCCCAAGGAGGTACCAAGACCTTTCTAAGGTGTAGGCTGAAAAGTAAACCACAAGAAACAACAAAAGGACGATAATCTAACTATCTAAATTCCCAAGGAGGTACCAAGACCTTTCTGAGGTGTAGATTCAAAACAAATTATTGATAACAACATCCAATGATAAAACTTTGAGATTTTTGGATCAAAGGCATGGTAACTCTCCTGATTTATTATCTCGATATTCCACCAAAAGTTAAATGTTGGGACAGCAACTTGTGTCAAAGAAACAATGACACATGAGGCGATCAAACCAAGAACACATGAACAATAATTGGATGCACCTATCTAAATAGAGAGAGCACAAGTTGTACTTGGTGCTTAACTATAACAAATATGATCCAAGAACATATACTAAGGAAACAATATGAACGCTATTTGCTCAACGTTTTGCTGCCGTGAAGTAAAGTTACAAAATAATGAGCCCAAGGCTCTTATTTATAGAACTCAAAGGAATAGGCAACCCTAAATCCTCCTGGAGTTAATAATCAGTTCTTGCTAATCAGCAAGATTTATTCCTATGTCTAAAAGTAGGTGAGCAAACAATTAACTAGAAATCTACTTCAGTTAACTAAAACCAAACAAAGAGTCAACCGAAAGTCTACTTCGATTGACTGAAACTAAACTACAAGTGAACTTTAATTACAAAATGTGTCTCCAAAATAGACATCCACATTTAGTGGAGATCTGAGATCCATAATTCGTGGAAGTCAAAATAGACATCCACAATTAGTGGGATCTGACGTGCATGATTTGTGGGACATGGAGTGAACTTGGAAAGGGGCATCAAGTTAACTCTAGTCATCATTAATGCTATTCTGGAGGGTAGGACATCCTTTGTGGGTGTTTTACACCTCTTCTCCACTAGTCAACAGTGCCTCTATCCAATTGTTGACCTCCTCAGCCTCTGGGAAATTAATGCTCTGTAAGATGATGATGTGGCATTTCAGCATCTCTTCACCTGTCACAAGTTGCTATTGATATTATATGCATTTGGCAATTGCGTTATCCAACTTGGTAGACATGGTTGCAACTTTGCTCAACTTGCAACCATCAAGATCATCGAGGAATGTGCTATGGACGACATCCTGGAATTGTTTTTGTACTATGCCTAGCTCAATGTAGGCACCTCCCTCGTGCTAATAAAGGCAAGGGGTGGATATTACCGACGTTCTTGCGAAGTTGATAATACCTACCACAATATGTCAGTACTCGATCAGTTCCACATAATTGGCATCATAGGCTTTCAACTTGTATGCCATTGTTCTCTCCAAGCATAGAGATGTTGCTTGTTCTCTATAGTAGTAACTGATTGGTACGCCACTTGTAAATCTGAGACTGTGACTTCATCCCCTAGCCTCTTCTCTGTTGTCTCTAGTTCTGACTATTGGATCTTCGCACGGAGTTCATGTGCTCTTTCCCTCAACGGTACAGTTCCGTCAATATGCACCATCCTCTAACAACAAATTCCTCCACTTGATTTCTCAAGTGTTTTCCGTATGAAATCATCTGGTGATTGTTTTGCTCCGCGGGGAGGTCTAGCAATTCTCGTAGCAAAGCTAAGACGTTTGGGGTACCGTGCATTAAGCTAGATATGTACATCCTCAATTGTTGGTTTTCAGCCTTTAAGGCTGCTTTGCCTCTTCCGTCCTTACCCATTCTCTCTTGAACACTCACCGAGGCAATTCTGAGAAGATCTACCTCCACTTGACAGGTGGTCTTTCCGAGGTTGACCTTTGATAATATGAAGTCCTCAACCTCTACCTCATGTATATTTTTGTCCTCCGGTCGGGCAGCTGTCTCTATGATAAACTTATTATCTGCATTTCTTCCTACATGTACTTGCTTCTTCAATTTCTTTGTCGGCTTGCCTTGAGGAACATGATCAAACTCTATGAAGTCAAGCTGGTAGGATGGCCTTTCCCTCTTCCTTCCTAGGAGACCCTCAAGCCAAATTGAATCCTGACTAGCCTCGCTGGAAGGAGGAATGTTAGGCCCCTGAATGCCTAATGAATGAGATTGTGCTACAGTGATGTCTTGTGGTGGAGAGTCAAAGTCGATGGGGACTTGTGACTGTTGTGATGGTGGTGAAGTAGGTGGCTCTTTCTCTACCACAAGCACTGTATCTGCTGCAGTTGCTTCCACTATGGGCTCCATCTCTGTTGTGATTATCTCAATCACTGGCTCGGCTGCAGCGGTTCTCATGACTATCTCAGGTGTGTGTGTGGTTGTCTCCAAATATAACTCCTGTGCTCTTCCCCTCATGTGCCCTAACATTTGCATCCCTTTGGGAGGATTGCTCCACTACTTCCGTTTGGGCTTCTTCCTTGAAGTGGAAGGTAGTGAAGATTGAACTGGTGGCGGCTCTGTTTGAGGAAGTACTACCTTCCTTGTCTTCTTGTTGTCTAAGTAGAGTTGACTGTTTCTCACAACTCTACTTGTTCTTCCCTCTATAGATGTGTTCTCTTTTGCATACCAACCCACTTTTCCAAGTGGTTGTGAGTCTATTTGATCCACGAAGAATAGGGGGAGAATGACTTCCCCTTCATCATCAAATAGGCCCTCAATGTCTTCTGACATAAAGTCAACGATTTATGGGAGCCTAAATCGGCTATAGTTCCTTCTTCGTACATCAAACTCATCATCAAAGTTGACCCAGTAGTCTTCCATGGAAGACTCGTGTCATGAGTGCTACTCAAGGTGCACTGCATAAAGGCCTCTTGGATCATACGACCTTCTCTCAATGAGATATTTGAGATTGTGTCTCACCGTCTCTTGGCACATCATTTTGGCATTAGCCGCTGTTTTACATCTATAGAGTCCCATCTAGATAGGAAAGCTCGCAGCTGTCTTCTTTTTAAGGCGTAGGTGAGAGTGAACTTCGGCCAACTGCCGCAGGAACTCCATGATAACTACCCTATCTGAAGGGTAGCGTGGCATCATGGCAGGGTGACCATTGTATCCATACACGCGTATATAGGTGAAGGTGGGGAATTGGATGAACCAATCCGCCCAATCAACCATTGCCTCTTTGGCTGCTGGCGATATACATACATGCATCTCATGGTCGAGATCTCATACGACATGCATAATGAAAAGATCACTTATCCGCTTGAAATGTCGTTCTGCTTGTGTAAACTCAAGCCGCAGAAAGTATTCATGGACCTTCTGCACACTTAAGGATCCCACAGTGTTTAATGTCCTGAACTCGCCTTCGAAGGCAATCAGGTATACAAGATAGAAGCACATGTGGAACCTATGAGCCTCTAGAAACCCGGTCATTTGCTGGTGGAGTGTGTCACTGATGAGGGTGGGCCAATCGTAATGCTCTCTTTTGTTGATAATCTTAGCGATGATGTAGTACATCCATGACTGAATTTGGTTCCCATCTTCTTGTCTAGTGATCCTGTTGAGTAGAGTGATCATCACTGCATACTCATCTCGGAATTCTCCTCGCCCAACAATTTTAGGCAAGTTGGCCTTTTTCACTTTTAGCCATTTTTCTGCCATTTTTTCTTGACACTTATCCTTTGACACTTTGAATGCTTTTTCGCATTTTGTCACTGATATGACCACATTGGTCGAGCATGGTGGAATAGCAAAACAGTTTTCAACATCCTTTGGTTTAAGGATGCAAATCACCCTCCCATCCACTTATCAGATTTCTCGTGTGGTAGGGTTGTAATGCTTAATGCAAGCAATTACAAACTCCATGTTCTGTAATGTGATGGAGATTGAAGCATCCTCAAGCAATCCGGATTCCTGTATATTTTCTAGCGTGATTTGGTACATGCCCTCCAAATCTTTTGAATCGACCTCTAGGTTTACTTGATGCAAGTTTGTGTCAATTGTTTTCAGGAAATCATGGTACAAGACCGTTTTGGTCTTGTATTGTACTTGGGACTACTACATCCTAAAAAACTTAAAGATCAACTGTGCACACGACCCTGTTTTGAAAATTTTTGAAACCCCCTAAAAAATAGCGCCTGTCGAGAAGTATTTTTCCGGAAAAAATCTGACACATGGGTTTTGTTCATGCTTCAATGTTGAACAAACCCAGTTCATTAGATTTTTTATTTTGAGACTTTTTCATAAAAATCCCTAAAAATAGGGGCAACAAGTTTGTTGTTTTTGGAAAATTTGAAGAGATGGGTTTTGCTGGAAAATTAAGTTGATCCTACCCAGTTGGCCAAATCTGTGGTAGCCTGTTGTTTTCTGTGACACGCAAGAAGTTTAAGACAGAAGAGAGGAAGAAGATAAGAGGAAGATTGGAAGTTATTTGCTTCCTTCTTGAAAAAATCTGCCTCTAGATGCAACCTCTGAGAAATTATTCCTTTGTGTTGTTCTTCAAAAAATAATGAAGAATGGTCAAAACCCTCTGTCAGATCTTGAAAACACGCCTTGGAGAGAAAATTGTTGTTTTAGCCATCAACCTGCAAATGAAAATAATGAAATGCGACGCCTAGCTTGGTCATATAGTGATTGATGCCTGAATGCATCTAGTATGGGCGCCAAGTCATGATTGAAGACTGATTTGACTTGATCTAGAGTTCTAAAGATTGATTTCCACTAATTGTGGGACATTTTGGCCAAGTTTGCCTCCAAAATGTCTAACTCAAGTTAATAAATCTCTCTTTGACTTTTTAGGCATCCTTCTTGAGTGTTGAACACTTTTTCATCATTTTTTCATGTTGAAGTGCCTCTGTTCGATCCTTGCTCCTAGTCGTTCAGTTGATCTTTAGCTAATGTTGACAGATTCACTGTTGAGATGGAACAACCCTGATTAAATGTGCCTAGGAGCTGAAAAGCTCAAAGACTGAATCTGATGCCATCAAATCAGGGGCGCCTTTCCTCAGCAAGGGCGCTTTTCCTCAACAAGGGCGCTTTTGGCCTCAAACTTGGTCAATTTCTTGACTGTTCTTCAATTTCTTCGTTTTGACCCTCCGTGCTCTAATCTAAGATCACTTTTGACTGATGAGTCTGATGATCTTGCTAAAACATGGGATGGATAACCAGCTCAGTCTTGGAAAGGATGACTAGTTTCACTACTCCTGAAAGTCAGTTTGGGTCTTTCAAAAGCTTGGGTGCCCCTGGCTAGCAGGGGCGCTTTTGGCTTTTGACTTGTGATTTTTATGTTGCCAACCTTCAAGACTGATCCCAGTTTGATCTTTGTCGTCAGTGTCTGATTTGTCTGGTGTCTTCGCTGATGGTGTTGTTGTTGAGATTGATCAACACGGAGATCATGCTGAAGGTCACCAAGCTTGCAGACAGCATCTGATGTAGTGTTCCACCACGATGCTGATTGGTTTTCACTGAGTTTGTAGGTTTGATTTTTTGTTTTAGGTTTGTATTTCTTCTCTTTTTTCTGTTTTTGAGTTTGATGCCAATAATGCTAGAAAGGTACTAAAGAGCATATACATAAAGTTGAACCCTCTAATAAACTAATCTACTGAGATAACTCGAGTAATTACTCAATTTAATAGCCAAAGATGCTTTCTTCATTACATAATAGATTACATAAGATAGATAACTTACATCGGATTCAAAACAAGATACACCTTATGCCATAGTTTTTACTTACAGCCATACAACATAGTGAATAGTGATTTGCTACAGTACCAAACCCCAATGAAGTGCACACAACTCTTGAAAGACAAACTTCTCCCACCCAAATCCAACATGGGAAGCCTTCTAGGACAAGGGCGCCCCCTGTTGGAATGATAGCAGCCACATAAGAGAGGCGTTTCTTTTCTTTGTGCTGATATAAACCCCCAAGAAAAGGCGGTTGGTTGTAGCTCTTCAAAAACAGCCCCAAAACTCCTCAAAAAGTAAGCAGCTCCTATGCTAACGTGATTGGAGTCTATGGCAGCTAAAACCACTCAAAAAGATGCTCGAAATAACCTACAAACAGCAATGTAGGTCTCCCAATGAAGCAACAAAAACTGACCAGCAACTTTAAGGTGGTGTTTCACACCCTCAAGCAGCTCAAATACGAAGAACAAAGCCCCTCCAGGCTTACCCACAGAAAGAAATCAGGAAACCCTAGCCTCCTTCTTCCTCCAAAACCACACTCCCAAGTTTATTCAGCAAAAATCATCAACACATGAAGAGGGTCGAACTTCTTCTCCTCATTTATAATTTTACATTGAAAAACACTATTCATAAAGTGAGCACTATTCACTTAAGTTATAACTTTTTCACTTTAGGAATGAATAGTAACTGAAAAATATAAAGTGACCCCTCCATTTAAAAGACACATGGTCCCTAGGCCAAGGATGGTGAAATAAAAGGTGAATATCATTAATTTAAGCACAAGCATCATGCCAAACGCAACAATTCACCCTGCCACCATACTCCGGAGATCAACACTGCCATTTGACGACCAAGTGCCCGTCCAAGTGACCCTCTATCCAGAACCATTAGCCTACGAGGGTCGACATGATAGGCTAATCTACTGACGTACAGGTGTCTAATTAGAAGGGGACGTCACATCTGCCTACCCAAAAAGATGGTCGCCTTTCTTCAGCAGGGGCTCTTTTGACCAACACTTAGCCAATTTCTTGACATTCTTCCTTCAGCTTTCACCGTTAGGTGTCTTCTGCTTGATCTCTGCCTCTGATTGCTTGACAGGCCCTGTGGACGCGTACCTGGATTGATCGTGAAGCTGAGAGAGAGCTGAGTAGATGCCATGTATACAGCAGTGGTTGGAAACTTCATCAGATGCCTTAGATTCAAGGGCGCCCCTAGTTATGCACTAATTTATCATTGATTTTGTATGCTCTGACGATCAACCGTTGTTGTTGTTTGATGTGTCTTGCAAGATGGCTAACAAGTTCGTTGCAAGGCTAAGTTGATGCTAAAGAGATCCTATGAAGACAAGTTTTATCAAAAATGACATCAGGTTCCTTCAGTTCAAGGGCGCCTTTCTTCAGCAGGGGTGCTTTTCCCAAGTGTAACTGCATTGTCTCCTTGGTAGCAAGGCGTTGCTTTTCCAAAGTTAGTCATTTTTGGCATTTTCTGATTTTGAGAATCCCCTCCGTGAGATAGCATCTTTTTGGAGTATTTCCACCATGGTTTCTTTGTTGAATCTTTTGAAGTTTAGCTTTCAGCACCAGAGTAAAACTAACTTTTTGGTGATTTTGACTAGACCAGTGTAATCGTCAAGTCAATTCATCCTATCAAAATCATTTTCAATGAATTCTGGCAAGGTCCTATTTTCAGGGGTTTCCCTAAAAATAGGGGCATGAAACCCTAATTTTCAAATTTTCAGAATTTTACACATATGTTCCTCAACACAAACCCAGAAAAAGCCTATGCTCGGTTTGACCTAAAAAGATACTTTTGACAACAATTTTACATGACCTAGATCATTTTAAACAAAATGTCTCTTTAAAGCAAAAATTTATTTTGGGTACAAGTTATATTGCTATTGAAATTGTATTTTCTGTCTGTGCATAGGAGTGAATATAATTGTTTTGTAAAAAGGGAAATGATGCATTTTAAGTTGTGTTCTATAATGTTTGTAAGATCTCCGTAATAGGAGAATGTTGATTGCATTAGTTATATACTAGGTTTGTATGATTGCAAGAGTCACATGAGGTTCAACAAGCTTAATTATTTGTTTAACTCGGATAAGCTTGTGATTACTCCTAGGATAGAATTCCAGAATGGGAGGGAACTTGTGTACTTACATACTAAGTAGATTCATTTCTAGTAGTTTAGTATGTTGTAGGTTAGTCTGGGATATGGATTATCTATTGAAGGACAATACCTTTGCGTAGTGTAAGATAGTCCTAAGTCAAATCAACCTTGAATAGTGTATGTAACAAATGACCCTCAGTAGAACATATTGAATGAAACGCTTTGTCCAAAGTAGTACAATATACGACATCCACTTAGACTGTGTGATGCATGAGACTACGCTATCAGTTCACCATGATCCCGTATTGCATACTAGTTCGAGAGTTGCTAGATTGCACAGGTTCTAGTTATGTAGGACACAGCACTATGCTCGATTGGTTGTCGTTATCGGATACTCTACCAATCTCTTCGTCGAAGGGAAGGGCCATCTATCGAATGATAGATGTGCAGGGGACCGCATTATGAGTCCATGGTTGGCGGAAAAGCGCCTGAGTGATGCTTCTCCTCCACAAAGGGGGACCGAAGAACCAAGATTTGAAAGGACTGATTCTTGGACCTTCTTAGTAGTATTTGTTCAAAAGCTCCTAAAGCTATGTATCTAATTGTATGCTTTCTTACTCTGATGTATATTTGAAAGAAAAGGAATACATGTTGAAATAAATTGTATCAGCTGTTGAAATTATCAATAAAAGAAAAGAAAAATTTTATTGCATTAAATTTATTACTCGTTACCTTTACTTATTTGGTGTAAAATTAAGAAATTTTTACTTTACGAAAGGGTTAGTCCGTTACAGTTGTCATCTCCAAATCAGCCAAAACTTGGCTACACTCTTTTGAATCATTGTTAGAAGAGGAGGAAAAATCATCTTGTCCATCAAGTTGCTTTGTATAAACATATTTAGGAAGGATCCAATAATGTCGGGTCTAAACCTCCTTCCAAGAAGTAGAGTTTGATTTACTGTTTTGATTTAAAATACTAAAGAAGCTTTTGGAACAATGAGCAACAAAATGACCATACTCAAAGCATCTACAACATCTAAATGGTAAATTAGCATAATCAAGAACTTGATCCCAACTCCACAATGAAATTGTCTCTAGAAGGCCTTTCTCTAAATCTAATTCAACAATTGGATCAAGAGTAATCTCCAAAGCATACAAAATTTACAAGTTGAATCACCAATCACACATGATCTAGAGTTACTCCAAAAATACAATAATAAATAGAGAAGGGAAACGCACACCAAAATGGCAATGGATTATCTATGAGGATCAAAAGAGGGGTACTAGGGTTTCAAACACAAAATAGTTTGTCCCAATACCATGGACCCTTATGGTGCTCAAAGTTGTTGATTCTCAAATCCTTAAAACTAGGCAATTTCTAAGTGGCAAGGCTGTCAAACTCAAGGAAAAAGACCTATAACTTATGTTTAGGCAGGAACAACAATGGACTAATATGCTAAGGTGGGTAATGCCTTCTTCAATTTTAAGCTCTCTTAGGCCAAGGGGGGTATTCCCTAAAGTGTAGTACTAAATATGACTACAAATAATGAAAACCAACCCTAAAACAAACCATACCCATTGCATAGAAACTCCTATTCGTCTATTACTAAGTGCTTATATGTTGGTTTGACAATACAAGGGTTTTGCACCTTGATGGAGCAAATGAACCATGTAAAGAGTTTACAGATGTTGCTTTGGTAACCACAAATGATATTGCACACAAATATACACGGAAGTAAATATACTAAGAGCAACATAGGGTAAAAATAAGATTGATTAAATGGATTTAAATGTATTGGTGAGATGGGAGGTTAAGCACAAAGAGGATGTCTGCCCTTATCCAATAGGGGTAGCAGAGTCTCAAGTTTTATGATCCAAAGGGGAAAACCAAATAAAACCCATTGTATGATATCTTAATGAAGATAACAATAAGGACTATACCTCTACATTCTACACATAAGCTAGGCTCTATGCGTGCAAACAAGTAGGTAGATGAATTTGTAGAACATCCAATCTTAATTATCCATGAACAAACCTACACAATTTTTTGTATTACTTTGATAAGATGCCTTGTAAAAGCTTTATAGGGAATTTTACTGCCTTCCAATTGACAAACTAATTAAAAATAACACTCAGATTAGTAAATGTGATAAAGAAGATAAATAACGTCATCATAAATACATGCAATTCTCATGTATACATTCAAAAGATGCCAATATACACATTAAAACATTCCTTTAGGATTACAATATGATATCACACCCTTTGGGTGAAAACCCAAAAAATTACAATACAAAAAATGCCCTAAACCCATTGCTAGAAAAAAAAAACCCTAATGTTCTATAACCTCTTCTCTTTTGTTTCACCTCTACAACCTTTTTTTCCATCCTCCTTCCTTCATTGAAAAACTAAGTAAATATAGGTCCCCCCATACTACCAAGCAATCTTGGAGGAAAAACCACAATCATCTACAATTGTACAAAGCTCCCATGCCTGCTTTTGAAATAAACCCCATTACAATTTTTTCAAATTTTCACATCAACAACTTCACCCGTCACCGTTAACAAAACCAAAACCAGCTAATGAAAGTAACCTTACACCAAGATCTCAATGACGGGCGAAGTATGAGCATATGGCACCGGGGATCGTTAGCTAATAAACTGAAATGTTGGAAATACAATGATTATGCAAATCGACCACTTATTCAACGGGAGTAGATTGACGGCTCAACCAATCAGCAATATGAGAATTACAAAGTGCATGAAAAGTAAAGTATGGGGGCTTGTCAACCCCTTCCGCTTGTTCAGCGGGCAGTATAGTAAAGAAATGCTAAAAGTAAAGATGGTGAGGCCTGTCTCTTCCACAATCGTGGGAATTATAGAAGTAAAATTGCAGAAAGAAGATGACTAAATCAGTACTACTGATATCAGTCTTACAATAAGATATGATCTGCAAATAACAATGAGATATTGCTGCCCAATCACTCCAAATATTATTATATGCTCCACCAAACTTCTCAAGCTCACAACTATGAAAAACACACCCAAAACCCAAACTTCTGACAATCTGATATACAAAACCAGCAAGCACTAAAGCCAGACCAGCAAGCATGAAACACACCTAAATGCTCCTAACTCCTCCAAAACACATCGGGTTAACATGAAATATGATGCAAATGACTCTAGGAGAGACGGCAACCAAGTCAAGACAATGAAACTACATCAAACACCCCACAATGAATTAAGCATGAATCCCAATGCAATTATAGGCATGGTACAACCTAGAAAGAGGGGCAACCTGCAATAGAAAATCCAATTCTTCATGATAAAATCTGAAAACCAGCAAAGAGGGACGCCTAGGCCATAGGAATGGAATGAGCCATTACCCAAAACCAAAAAAAAATCGCCTAATGAGTTATGAGTGAAAACAACCTATAGCCACACCAAAAACCAGCAACCTGCAAACTGACAAAAACATCAAAGAACATCAGAAACTTCAAACAACTTCATTACAATGAGCTCCATATGTTCTTCAGTGTAAAGAACAGCCTCTTCTCTTAGCTAGTTGCTATCTTTCAAGCAAGAAACCAAGATAGCTAGGAGGTATGCATTCCTCATTCGAAGCAATTCAATCACCATTTCAGCAACACTTCATATAATTTCTTCATGGATAACTACAAATGAAGGCCAAGGCTCATATTTATAACTTCTCTCCTCGATTCAAATCCACTTTTCCCTCCAATTAGGGTGCCTATCTCAAATTTGCATTGATATTCATTAGTTTGCAATTTGTATTTCATTTAGACCCTTCTCCAAGTCATCCCTTTCCATGAAGGTAATAAACTTATCAAAAATGCAAATAATCCTCTAAGTTAGGTGTCCAAAATATTAAAGTGAAATACATCAATAAAATTCACTTATCTCTCCACCAAGGCGTCCACTATGCCTTAACAATATTTCACTTTATAAAAACATTTTACCTCACTATGAGAAGCGCCAAACACAAGCTCTGACTTGCCAAAAATAACTCTGAGAGTGAAGGAGACCAACTGCTCAAGCTGACCTGCCTGAAATAGCCTCTGAACTGCCCTGCTAAAACCCTGTTGAAAATAGCACTTACTAAAAATAGCATACTGCTAAAAATATTGTGTCCAAATGCATTTTAACCACATTTTGAGCAGTCGTCGCAACTTACTAAAAATAGTAAGTCCGGAAAAGTCCTTTGTTTCAGTTGCATGTCACACCATTGAGAAGCCCTCTAAAAACCCAGAAGGAATCCAAAATCCAAACTGCGAAACTCCAACATGCAAGCCTCCAAAACTGCCGAAACATTCTCCTAGAAAATAGGAAACCCTAATTTTTGCTTTTGACTAGCCTATGGACATCCGAGGATAGGCTAACAATCACTGGAAAGCACAGTGCATAAAATGGGGACATTACAGCTTTCATCATATTCCATATGTACATGCACCTGGAACCTACCCTTTACAACAACAACCATACACCTCTATACCCAAACTACATCTATGAGCAATCCACAAGTACCAAGAGGCATTTAAAATTCTTCCCTTATACGATTGTGTCCATTCCTAGACCATTAATGGGATCCTAGATCATGCAGGGAGGTAGATAGTTTTCTCCCCAGTCGCTTGCAAGAATTTTAAGAACTAGACATTATGACTTTGTTGGCGTAACAACTAACACCTCTGGAGTGCAAGTTGGTACGGACAACTATGCACACTACGCAATGAGTGCTCTTCAAATTAGGAGGGGAAGCTCCCTCGTTGTGCGGACAAAATGCTTGAAAAGTAAACTAAACTAATTCCTATCTTTTTGTCTCAACTGAAAGAGGCACAAGGTTTGCGAGAAACTTCAAGCGTTGCAGCCAAGGATTTTTTGGTTTCCTAAATCTTAAGTACAACTCAAAACTAACTTATACTATCCAATCCCCTCCAGAAATCAGAGCATGAGGAAACGGAACGGGAATGAGCTTACACAATAAACCGGGTACAGATTCACAACGTGAAGGCAAGGTGGGCACAACTATTTGCTTGACTGAATAGGTTTATTATCACACATCATACGATAAGCTTTAAGTACAGATTCTCAACGTGAAGGCATGGTGGGCACAACTATTTGCTCAATCTGAATAGGCTTATTAGAAACGCAACACAAAGGATAGCCAACTAGGACAATAAATTGTAGAGACGAAACACGCATACAATTTACGATCGAACTTGTAACGACCTATCCCTTGCGTAAAGTAAAATTTTCCTTATTTTACATCCTACAAGTAAGTAAACATGTTAACATGACGTTGCAATAAAAAATTTCCTTTTCTTTATTGATAAAACATGAACCAGTTGCCAATAAAGATTCCATTTCAATATAACAACTACACAAGTACATGAAACAAGAATACATACCTCAACTAACTTAGCTCCAATGAGCTTTAGAACAAAAAGTAGTAACAAGGTCCATGTTCCTTTCCTTTCAAATCTTGGTGCATTGGTCGCTTGCTGAGGAGGACAAACATCACTCGGGCGCTTTTCCGCAAACCACGGACTTATAATGTGGTCCCCCGCACATCCATTGTTCAATGGATGGCCCTCCCTTCGTCAAAGAGATTGGTAGGGTATCCTTTAATGATTACCAACTGAGCATAGTGTTGTGTCCTACATAACTAGAACCTTGCTATTTCACAATCTCGAACTAGTACAAGGATCACAATGAACTGACAGGGTAGTCTCAACTATCTCATACCTAAATGGATGTCGTACATTTCACTACTTTGGCCAAAGTATTCTCATTCAGTACTTTGAAAGTTTCAATGATGGTCATCTATCATAAACACTACTAAGGGCCGATTTGACTTAAGGCTATCTTACTCTACACGTAGGCTATGTCCTTCAATGGGTATTCAGTCACCCCAGACATCCTACCTACAACTAACTACTTAGAAATGAGCCAGTCAACAAGTGTCTTTTAACCTAACTCCTAAATTAGGAAATCTTTATCCTAGGAGTGTTTAGCTTGTCACAGTTAACCTAATAACTTAAGCTTAAGACCATACCTGGTTTTGACATCATTTCGTTCCTAGTAGGTAATAATTACTCTACGTATTCTCCATGTACGGGGATCATACAAAATGCAGTATTCAATCAAATGCATATAAAACCTTTGTTTTAAATCTTTTTCCATTATTTGACTATAATGCAAGATAAGTTAAGCTAATCCATTAAGCTCCTTAAACATTTAATCCCCTTTTCACAATCCCTTTATCCTTGAATCCCTTTTACATTTTCCCTTTAAATGCATTAAATCCCTTATACATTTTTCCCTTTAAATGCATTGAATCCCCTATACATTTTTCCCCTAAATGTATTGAATCCCTTATACATTTTCCCCTTAAATGCATTGCTTATGAATGTTTAACAAGATAGTATTATTTTACTTGAGCTATTTGCAAACAACAATCACAAGAAAAAAAGAATACAACATTTCAAATAAAGGATCACAATAAAAGAGAATTCATGGCTGATATTTAAAGCTTCTTCTCCCAGAACTGCTCTTCTAGACACTCCTTCAGCAAACTTCCAGAATTCCAACTGAAAATGGCTTTTTTGCAAGTTTCTCAAACTATGGTGAACTCTCAAGTCACTTCTCACAAATTGGATTCCTCTATTAAACACTTGCTCAACTATGGCTCACTTTAAACTCACTCACAGCTCAAAAGTAATAATCACAGTAACCTGGCAATTGCTGGTAACAGCTTACTATATTTCTCAAACTCAGCAAATAAGGAAAATACAGCCAATAAAGAAAATACAGCAACACAATCGAATGAATATGGGAGCTCAACAAAAACGCAAGACCCAGATTGCACAATGAGATACAACAAAGAATGGTTGGGCGTCTATATATAGGCCCGAAAATGCAATGAATTCCACCATTAAGCGCATGTAAATTGACAACAAAGTGCCCAAACTTATTCAAAATGCTACATGGCAGGTTTCTAAACCCTGAATCATCAAAATAAGAGTGATTCAACCCTCTTGGAGCCAGCATTTCAAGACTTATTCAACTCAGAACAAAAAAATTGCCACTTATAGGAAAAATGTCCAACTTTGGCGCATAACAGAGGATGATTCACCATTGTTGCGAACTAGTCAAGTTTCATCTTGTAACAGCACATTTCCTTCAGCTGGTGTTGCCTCATTTCCAGCGGTTGAATTTTTCCTCCAGAATTTGATGCGTTTGAAGCTCACGCCATTTCACGGGAAAGAGTTTTCACAGAAATATTTTTGCTCATTTCAAATGTTTCCACATAATATTTCAATTCATACTTTAGCTTTATGTTTTAAAAAACAAAAGGCTCAATTCATTTTATGGAGACTTATATTTTCCCAATAGTCAAGCATCTATATTATTTCTCCATAGTCCCCTTTATATTATTTACTCTTAAGTAAAAGATTTAAATCTTTTTAAATTTAACACTTTAGAGTTTATAAATATATAATTATATATATTTATATATATTTCAAAAGTTAGGAAATAATTATACATTTTATTATATAAATATTATTATAGTTCTTTTAAATATTAAACATATAAATATTTAAATACCCAAGTATTTAATATACATATATCTATTTTAATACAACTATAATAATATTATATGTAATCTTTAATATATAATTACATATATATAAGTATATTTATATTTAACAAATATAAATATATATTCATATACATATTTATTCGTCGAATACATATACTGCGAGCTAGTCAGCATACTTTCAATATATATATCTATGTATATGTGTATATATAAATTCCAAGGAAAATATTATAGTAATATTATTTATCCACAAATAATAGGTAGCGTGTATATATATATACACATATATACTCGTATATACCTCAGTGTACATACTATATACATGTAAATACACACCGACTTAACCTATTCACTTATGTCCAATCACGTTATCCTCGCAATGATCATAATACTATAAGTCTGATAAACAAACAATCATCACTCACAAAGCACAAATAAGTAAACCAGACTCCTTAAGCCTATGGATGACTTATCAAGACCAACTTATCTGACTTAGCTTACTCAGTCTAAGGAATGTGTGTGTGTATGCTCAAATGGTTCTCGTTACTGTTTACCTAACCAAGCTCCTCTCCCGAGTGATATTTCTCCTCTGCTTGGAGGAATGGTCCGCATACCTACATCCACCGTCATAAACTCACGGCAATCAAATGCTCACAACAATAGTAGTATATATGATAAATCAACATGATTCATTAACCTCCTTATGCAGTATTCCACCATGAATAACATCAACTGAGATAACATCAAATGAAACAACATCAAGTGAGATAACATCATATTGTAAACAAGGTACAAGCATCAATAATTCATCTCTAGATTCCACACTATATTCACATTTACCCTATCTATTAACGGCAAACAGTAACTTCACAATTTGGGATGTAACAAAACTAGCTACTATACCTAACTAAGATAAGCATTCACCATAATAACGGCATCAAACCCGAGTGGCATAACAATTCATCATCATAATAAATACTCGCGAACAGATACAGAATAAGCAATATTACAGGCAAGGTGGACACAGCATATATTACTTTCTCGTGCAAAAGTTATTTACAAATGAGCAAAAGCTCTTATTTATAGACATCAAAAGGTGTAGGGAACCCTAAAATCACCTTGAGACAACTACAGTCTTGCAATCCATGCAAGATTTATTGCTAAACCCTAATAAAGCAAACTATACAGTTAACTGGAATGCTACCATCAGTTAACCGATACATTTAATCTAAAAATGGACAATGTGCAAGCATGCACGTCCTTATTGAAAGCAAGTTAACTGGAGCACTACCATCAGTTAACGAAAACCCTAAATGAAACTCCAAGTGTACATAGATAATTCCAAGATAGACATGCGTGAGATGTGTAATAACGAGTTAACTCAGAAAGAAGCGTTGAGTTAACTATTGCGTCTGATATCTATCCTACAAGGTGGGAACTGAAGTCTACTGGTCGTGATCTCGAGCAACTAACCCCTCCACAAGGTTATTGACTGCATCACTGTCTGGAGCAGTAATACTCTGCCGAAGTATACTGTGTCTGTGCAGCATGTCCTCACCATCTGTGATCTAGCACTAAAGTTCACCTCTACCCTTGGTTGCTTCATCAAACACTAATGACATGACTGTAAGTTGATTCATCTTACAACCAACGGTCTCCCCACTGAAAATACTATGAATGAGTGCTTGGAGCTCTGACAGTACGTGAGCAAGCTCAACATAAGCACCACCCTCAACCTGATACCAACATGGTATGTGGGATACGAGACTTCTCACATACCGGAGTGCACTAGTAACGTGCTCTCTGCTGTCAACCAACTTTGATGCCATTGTCTCCTCTATCTTCGCCTTGAATACCAACTGTGTCTTCCAAGCGTAGATAGCCTCTTTATCTTCTGCACCTGTGACTGATTCATATGCCACACTCAGGTGAGCAATCATAATCTCATCTCGAGATCCGTCCATTGCCATGTCTCGCTCCTTATCTTGGAGACGTAGACGGAGTTCGTGTGCATTGTACCGCAATTGGTATAACTCTACAAGCACAAAGCGGCCTCTAGTAACGAATTCCTCCTCCCAATCCTCCAAACGCTTGCCGTATGCAACCAGGTGATTAAGCTGGCCCTGTTCTGCTGTTGGCTCTAGCATCGGTGGGAGTGTGACGGTGACATCTTCCATTATGTGTACAAGGCTAGAAATGTATTGACGAAGTTGCTAGATTTCAGCCTTGAGGGTTGCCTTGTCTTCTTCGTCTTTTATTATTCTATCCCTTGCGCTGTCTGTTGCAACCTGTAGGAGATCAACCTGTGTCTGGCGGGTGCTCCAACCAAGGTTGACTGTGATCACTTCGAAGTCCTGAACTTCAATCTCATTCAAACTCTTCCCCTCTGGAGGTATGGTGGTCTCTATCACAATCTCCATATCAGCATTCCTCTCCACATGGACCTGTTTCTTGATCCTCTTATCGGGCGCATCTTGGTAGGCATGATCAAAATCCGAATCATCAAGTACGTAAGACGACTGCCTCCTCTTCCTTCCGAGTTGACTCTCAAGCCAAGATGAGTCTCGACTAATCCCACTGGAAGGATCTGTACTAGCAATGTGAGGCTCCGACGAGAGTGAACGTGTGGAGATATTACTGCGAGGTGCCGAGTCCAAGTCCAAATCAATATGAATTGGAACTGGAGACTGCTCTGGTGTCGGTGATGGTATGCGTGGCTAAACCTCAGGCTCTGGCAAGCTCTAAACTGGCACTCTGACAAGCTCCATGTCTGTCTCAGTAGCAAGTGCATTCCCTTTTGAGTTGTTAGGAGCTTGACTCTTCTTAGGAGGGTTACTCCTTTTCTTTTGTTTAGGTTTAGACGAGGAAGGTAGTGAAGCATCCACTGGTGGGGGCTCTGTTCTAGGCATGACTGCCCTCCTAGTCTTCTTGCTATCGAGGTAAAGTATACTGTTTTGGATAACTCTACTAGACCTCTCATTTACTGATGCATACTCTTTAGCAAACCAATCAATAGTTGGCAATGGTTGTGTATCAACCTGCTCTCTGAAAAACTGAGGAACTGTATTTCCCTCATCATCTAATAAACCTCTCACATCTTCTGCCAAGAAAACAGAAATTTGAGAGAGAGAGAACCGGCCATAGCTGCGTCTGCCCACCTCAAAACCATCCTCACAGTTCACCCAATAATCCTCCATTGTAGGCTTATGGTATGGGCGACCACCAAGGCGTGTTGTATAATGACCCCAAGGATCATAGGCGCGTGCATCGACAAGGTGCTTGAGAAAAAACTTTTCTAACTCTTGTCCTGCAGCTTTAGCATCAACTGTCGTTCTGCACCAATAGATTCCAAACTGCACGGGAAAGTTGGCAGCCTGTTTAGGCTTGTGGCGCAAATGACGATGAACATCGTGTAGTTTCCTCAGGAACTCCATGAAGACTACCCTATCCGAAGGATAGCGTGGAAGCATTGTTGGATTTCCTGTGTATTCATATATGCGGATGTAGGTGTATGTAGGGAACTAAATGAACCAGTCTGCCCAATCAACCATCACTGCACTAGCAACCGCTGAGATACGAACATGCAACTCCTAGTCTAATTTCCTCACTGTGTACGTCAAGAAAGCCTCCTGCACATGCTTGAAATGTCGTTCAGCCTTCGTGAACTCAAGCTGGTCATAGTAATGATAGACTTTATGTACAGTAAGTATGCCCACAGTGTTCAACCCACTAAACTGACACTGATAGGCAATCAAGTATATGAGGTAGGAACACATGTGAAACTGGTGTGCAACTAGAAAACCGGTGATTTGCTCGTGGAGAATGTCGCTGATGAAGGACGCCCAATCATAATGCTCATGCCCAGAGATGATTCGACCAATGATATAATACATCCAAGGCTGAAAACTGTTTGCATCTGCATGACCTAAGACGCAATTGAGAAGTGTTATCAAAATCGAGTACTCATCCTTGTATTCACCATGACCCACATTGCTCGGCAACTTGTTCTTTTTCTGCTTTAACCATCTCTCTGCCATCTTACTTTGACACTTGTCCATATCAGCATTGAATGCTCGCTCACACTGCTCCATGGAAATGACCAAACTGTTCGGGTGTTGAGGAATACTAAAACATCTTTCGATGTCTAGGGGTTTGAGATTGCATATAACCCGTCCATCTACTGACTGTATCTTGCGTGTAGTAGAATTGTAATGCTTAACACAAGACATTACAAACTCTACGCAATGAACTGAAATAGGTATGGAAGCGGCCTCAAGCAACCCAGAATGTTGAATGTTTTGAAGTATCGAATCTCTTATCTTGGCAGGATCCAAGACTACTTCTGGAAGCACCTTATGTAGATTCGTATCAACTGTCCCGATGAAGTCATGAGTCAAGACCGACTTAGTCTTGAATCTGAGTTGAGTGTATTGCATTTTGAAAAACTCGCCCGTTGACTGTGAACACAGCTATATTCTAACAACTTTTCTGGAAAGCTAAAAAATACCCTGCTAAGGCTAAAAGTAGCCTATCGAATGGCAATTTTCAGGAAAAATTCTAAGATATAAGTTTTGTCCAGAAAATGATTCTAAGACAAACCAGAATATCAGAAATGCGAAAATTTGACTTCTACTTGACCATGCAAAGAATTTTCAGTTAAGAAAATCAGAGCCTCCAGAACTGATGCTCTGGTGTAAATTTTCCTGAAAAATTCTAGCACATGGGTTTTCCCGAGGAAGCTATTCTGAATCAACCCAGATGGTTTGTTTTGTCAAAATTTTCTTTTTCTTCAAACATGAGAATGGAATTTGAGATAGAAGATTGAGGTTTTGATGCTTTTTCTTCTGCTAAAATCGCCAATTTTTCTTGAATTATGCTGATGAATTCGGACTTGTACCTACAAAAAGAAATGTTTTAATGTCTTTGAACTTGATTGTTGATGAAAATTCACCCAACTCTGAAGAAAACTCGCTTCCGCTAAGCTGGATGAATGAGAATGGACACCATCCTTGAATAAATAGAACAAATTTGCACCATAAAAGCATGACTGCAAGATTTAAAACCCTAACTGTGAAAAGAATTATCTGATTGGACCCAGTTGAACTGATACTAACTCGGAGTCCCAGATTACAAAATAATAATAATAAAATATTCATCTTGCTTTACATGTGAATTTGAAACCCAGCATCAAAAAGGCGCCAATAATAAATTATTGAGAAAAATCTCCATTTAATGCCTTAGCATGCAAAATAAATATTAAATATTATTTTAATTCAGTTGACAAAAAGGATAGAATCTAGATGCACTCGGCAAACTTCACTGATTCCAAAAAGTCCTTATTTGACCCTCTAGGTGTCCATTTGCAAGAGTTATTAGCTTTTTCGCTAACTTCCTATTTTATAGCTGACTGCAAGTTCCAATTGACCCTGTTCAACTCTGATTTCTAGATGACTGAGTGAAGTTGTGATTGAGCTGAGATATCCATCGTGAAGCTTGCAGAACAAGGATGAAATGTCTGCTGGGAGCTGCAACTGCTAAAATCAACGTTTGACACTTAAAAATTGAAGCCTTTAGATTGGTCACGAGGTCTCAAACGGCTATACATTTTTGCCATCACGAGGCTTTTGTGAGCGCCGTGCTTGGTGAAGGATGAACCCTGCTGACTGGATGATAGGTTCATTTGCGTGACTGCAAGAATTCCGCATCCAATGATTGTATGTAAGGCATATGAAAGCTACATTAAGGACCGCAAAAGCAAGGGAGCCCCTAGCCTGTGAAGGTGCAATCACCATTCTGGCAATAGTGTAACTTTCATCCAGATACCCTACTTCAACCCCTGACACCAGGAGTTGGATTGCTCTGATTTGCGCACCGCCAGTCTCTCTGCGTAGCTAGATCAACTTACAAGAGATGTCTCTGGAGGCGACGAAGCAAGAAAACTGCTTCGAAGACCTCAAAAAGAAGGGCGCCTTTTTCAAGGGGATGTGCATTTTCCATAGTCATTTTTCCGATTGTCTTCACTTTTCAGCACTCTACACTGACCTCTCACGTACGAGCATTTGAAAAATCCCGGAGGCTAATGGCTAGACCCGTTGGATAGGTGGAGTAATTGCGCACAAGTCCCGTGAAGACTCTGATTGCTAAAAACCCCATCTGGCAGGCCTAAAGGCTGGGCGCCCCTGGCCTATAGAGGTACAAGTGTGTATTGCAACATTTCTCCACCCTCTGATTTACGTGC
>VDFB02356986.1:0-23199 GCA_007258455.2 Sequoia sempervirens
GTGATAGAATGCCTCAAAGAAATGTATTCTCATGAAATGCCTTGATTGCAAGACCTTTTCTACCTTTTTGTTAAGTAATTAGACAAATTTAGAACCCATAAGATTACACACAGACACTAGAATTTAACGTGGTTCGTCAATTTGGCTACATCCACAAGAGAGCAGGGAAATTATCCTTTGATTCAATGCAACATCATACATAGAGTTTTCACACATATATATACAATAGTCTTCAAGAGAAGATGAAGGGACACAGATGTCCATTGGGCTTCATATACCCAACAATCTCCCACTTGAATTCCAACGACTGCTGCAACATATCAGACATTCCCCTATTTCTCTCCCATTGTCACATCTTGACAATACCGAGAGAAATCCAACTTCATCTTGAAAGCCAAACACCAAGACCTCCATCACAACTAGAGTGAGCGCATTCACTGCGTCGCTTCGTTAACATTCCAGCTGCACACATGCTTGAACTTCTCCCATTATACTTTCTTCATCAGTGCATCCGTCGAATTTCTCAATACTCCCACTGCATGAACAATGTCTGGATGAATGCATACCTGGAATGAGCTCATTACTCACATCGCTTCATTAACATTCCAGCCAACAAGGCACCATCACAAGTGGCACCCCAAACTTCTCTAACAAGGGTGACTCGACCATAGGCCACAACAACATATCACTGTATAATCCATTGTTATGCACAAAAAATTACCACTTGATACAGCAAATGACCAAAGCACTCAATACCAAGAGCACCAACAAGACCACTGTCAAAACTCCCACTACACATCTACATAACCTGCGAAAACAACATGACACCGTGATCTAACATCTCCACAAAAGGAAGACCACATGCTCCAAAGAGCATACCCTGTATCAAGAGAACCTCTATCATGCCAAAAACTCTAATCTAGAATCAAGAATCCACCATGGCACAATAACAAACATCCTATAAACAAGAACCAACATCTCCAATCACATGAAGATAACCATCACCTGATAACAAGAGAACTCTTTCTACCAAGAGCTCCTATTGATAGTTGATACCAATCTAACAAAATCTGTAAAATGATACCATAAGCAAATGCTATAGAAAGATACCAACAAATTCACTTGATGAAGAAGAAAAACTAACTCTTCAACATCTCCCACTACTCTGAAACTATTTTTCTGATAATGCATTGAAGGCTCGATCTTCCACAGCCTATCCACTCTGCCAACGCCAGATTTATCAAATCCCTCTCTATATTAGAAACGTGAACTTCCACCTCTTATTTTGCAAAAATTAACTTTTGAAACTAGGCACTCCTTTCTCTTCCCCCATGCAACCCATATACTTCACATAATCCTCCTACGTGCCCCTCTCATAGGGTTTCAATCTACTCCAACTTCTTTCATAACAAGCAAACACCAATTGCTCTGTATCGTCTCTCTTGCCTTCTTGCGTTGGATTTTATTGCAATTTTATATTTATTGATTTCAACCATCACACTCAACCAATTTTAATCTACCTTCTTTAAACTTGGCTTGGTCTTCATTCCTCATGCCAACGCACTTCTATATACTCTAATATGCTATGGCTTTTAAAACTGTGCTAATTACAATGGCATTTGCATAGACTCAAACTTTGGGTTATTACCTGGCGTGAGCACGAGGGAAGGGTGATCTTTTCCTTCTCCTCTACCAGCTACCGCCCCTTTTTTATAACTCTATGAGCCCACACATTACCTCTACACTTGGCATCAATTTAACGCCTCTCTTGGCAATGTTGACTTCCAATCTTCCAGCGATTCCAACTCCATACTCTCCTTCCATTCAAATCAAAATCCAACTCATCTCTCAATGACATGGTGTATATCTAGCGTACGGTTTTCAAATTTTCCCCATTGTTCTTAAGAAACCCTTTGATGTATATACTTCCCTGTAAAGGAATGACAATCCGCCACCCATTTCTCCCACGATGGCGTGCTCTGCTTGAACAACTGTGACATCTCCCTACATGGGGTCTTTCTACAGTTCAAAATTCAACTCCTGGAATGGGTTGGAGGGCTGAGAAAATATTCGTTCCTTCATGCCCCTCTTCCTCTATTTTCTTTTAGTTGTGCGCTCTCTATGATGCACTTCCTACAGAAAATTATTTGTTTCTTGACTCCTAAAGGCTTGGCGAAGCCCTTCTTCTTAGCCTTGTACCAGTTCTTGTAAAAGCTCCTCCTTAACTCCTCGATGAGATTCTAAACCCACAAAGCGTTTAGTGTGCAGATACCAAGGGGTTTTGATGTAGGCCACCACACCTACAATCACCATGGGTGGAGTCTTCAGAATATTCGCTGTTTTCATAGACCTCCTTTTTGTGAAGCTTGGGTTCGGGCTTCTCGACCTCTCTGATACTCTGCTCTCCCTTGATTTTTCGTACTTTGTGCTCTGATACCAATTGTTAAGTAATTAGACAAATTTAGAACCCATAAGATTAAACACGGACACTGTAATTTAACGCGGTTCGTCAATTTGGCTACATCCACAAGAGAGCAGGGCAATTATCCTTTGATTAAATGCAACATCATACATAGATTTTTCACACATATATATACAATAATCTTCAAGAGAAGACGAAGGGACACAGATGTTCATTAGGCTTCATATACCCAACACTTTTTTCATCCTTTTCTCCTGCTTGTGTTTTTCCTGGGACGTATTAACTTTCGTGCTTTTCGTTCAAGGATATTTTATGTCTCTGCTCGCATTTTATCCAGGATGATCCACGATGAACCAACTTTAAAGACTCTTGCACCTGCTCTAAGGAGATTGGGTTTTGGTTTTGTAGGTTTTCATATTTTTTTCCTGCAAAATCTACCCTTTTTTCCTTTTGGCATCTAGAAGTTTGGGCCAAGTGGCATCATTGAACTCTAGCGCAAGAAAATTCCTCATCATTACTTATGTGTAGGTATTTGATATTACAATCCTGGAAGGAAAAGAGTGTCCTTATGCTTGTCAAATCTGATTTTACCAAACCTAGATTTGAATTTAAGTCTAGCCTTTAAGAGCTCTTTTGCATTGCATTTGTCATGATCCTAATTCATATATTTTATTTATGCAATAGAGAAATTGGGGGCATGTTGTTCCCAGTTAATGAATTGATTTTTATGCAGCTCTTGAAAAACCTCAGGCCATAGTGTCTGAAGAAGCTTTGCGAAAGAAGCACACCAATAGAATAGAAGAAGGGGACAAAAGGAAAGTTTGTGATTGTATGGGAAACTACCTCAGTCAATTCCCTCATTAGTTTCTTCCAACCTCAGCTTAGCCATGCAGATAGAAATATATTGTGCGTGCAAACATAAGGTGCACTAAGTGATGTGATGTATGCAAATTACGTGGTAAAATATAAACTATAGGGGGATTGAGCTCTCTAATGTGGTGTATATGTGGATATCAAAGGGAATTGAAAAATATTGGACTAATTTAGGGAAGGGTTTTAATGGTAATTTGAAACTAGTGATGGAAAAGGGTTTGTGAACAAGTATAGAAAAATTTGGGATTTTAATGAGTGAAATTAGGGAAGATGAAAGACAAAGGGTGAATTAAAGAAGGAAAGGAAAATGATGGATTGCTAGGGATAGATAGAAGAATGATAATGGAAGTGAAACCTATGAAACATGTTTTAGATATGTGATCCAATACTATCAAACTGTTGTGGTAAAAGATAAAAGAAAAAAACTTAGTATTAAGAGCTACTTACAATTGTTATCATATTAAAAAATGAATTTAGGTCTTTTATGTTAGGATTCAAATTAAATTTTTGAGAGGGAACTAGGGCAACAAATATTAGGGGTTTTGGAACTCAAAATTTGACATCAATTGAAACTAATTTGGACTCTTGTGTTTACATGCATTTTATCCTCTCTAATGCTTGAGTAAATTGTCTCAATATTGGAACAAGGGAAATGATCCTAGGATAACCTAAGGGAGTGGTAACTATAATGAGTATAAAAATATAAAACAAATATTACAAAGTAGACAAAATTTAAACTAATATTCATCCCCACTTTAGCAAGTTGTGCAACTAGGTAAAATAGTATGCCAAAGTAAAATAAAATACAAAAATGGAATGCATATAACATGTAAAGGATACCAATAAAAATGATATGTATACATGAAAGCATTTCCCCCCAATTATTTTACTTCTTCATTTTAATGTGCTTATTTCCTGAAAAAGATCATGAGAAGAAACATAAGCATTATTTTATTTTGAAATAAAAGAATGCTACAAATTAGAGTATAGAAAACATGATAAGACTAGACATGAAAATGAAGCTATATTCAAATCACACAAATTATTACTTTTATCTATGTTGAATGAATTTATCTATGTTGAATGAATTTATACCAACTATTAGTGTCATATATTGGTTGCATGCTAAAGACTAATGACCAACCACTTACACTAATAAAGAAATGGCATTCCTATGTATCACCCAAAGCACACTAAGTCTACTACCCTTGTGCTTTCTCTATTCACTACCAGATACATATCTAAGCTTAATAAATAAGCATACATGCACACAAATAACACTTAAAAATACTAACTTGTATACTATTTTAATATCAATAACTTTGCATATTTACTTATAATTATCTCCATACATATCTTTCTACATACTTAGCATTATAGTATTAGTGGTATACATAGGCATTTTCCCCCTAGCACCAACTAGACTAATTATAGATGCATGCATAGTTAAAATTTAAAGCATAATTTCTTTAATGTAATTGTGACTTTACATGAACCCTAAAATACATCTTTTCTCTAAATACAAGATATACATGCTTAATCTTCTAATTATACTTGTGCATGAAATGTAAAATCACACACACACTATTTGTAGCTAGGCACTAGATATATGCATGACACCAATTTAGACTATTATAATCAGGGAAAAAATCTCCAAACACAATCATGTATTTTATCATTAGAACATCAAAAATAAACATAACAAAAATATAAGAAATAACTTAAAAATAAAGAAATAAAAAATAAAATAAAAACTCCATGGATTTCAACTATCCTAAACATCAACATCCTACCCATTCAAAGCCATGAAGTTTTTCTAGTTATGCAACATCCTTTTGAATGCATCCCTCCATGCAATGATGAAAAAATAATTATTTAATTGGTTTGCTCTTTTTACATTGAATTTGGACAATAGCCTATTCCACTCCTTTATTGCATATTTTTGGACTTCAACCTCTATATCTAATTGGTTGCACATGGTCTCATTCAATACTTTTAGCACTTTTATTTTTCTAGTCTATTTTGTGTAATTTTCTTAACCAATTTCTCAACATGCACAATAATTTTATTGAGATCAACATTATAATTATTTCTAAAATGACTCTTTTTTGCAAGCATGTAGCTACACATGAGGAGTTGCAACATGTAGGCTTACCCAATTTGACCAACCAATTAAAGTGAAACCATTTATGCGTGAGAAAAAGGGTTTGGATATATGACTATCAAATTGCACAACACATATTTAAAACTTTAAATTGAATCTCTTTATTAACTAGACAACTTTTACCAACATTCTCCCTGATTGTTTGACAAGATGCCTCAAACAAATTAAATCTACTAGACTTCAATGATTGTAGGATATGCACAAAAATGGATTTGTTGAAAAGGCTTTACAAATTTCCAAGCAAATAAAATTATCAGGTTTCAATCTAAATTCGGCAACCTTTGCTAGCATCCTCCTTGCTCATGCGAAAATGCGAGCTTTGGAACAAGGCATGGACACCCATGATATTATACTCGCAATTTCCCCAATAGACGTGTGCATGCATCAAGTAGAACCATTAACAAGGAATATGAACTATTCGGCATAATACTTGTAAAAAATGTCATCTCATGGACTACAATGATTGTAAGATAAGTACAAAATGGATTTGTTGAAATGGATTTAGAAACTTTCAACCAAATGCAATTGGAAAGTTTAAAGCCAAATTCCACAACCTTCCCCACTATACTTCCTGCATGTGCTAAAATAGGAGCTTTTGAATAGGGTATGACCATTCATCAAAACATCATACTATTTAAATCCATATATTTAAACACTACTTTGCAAGGCTTGTAGATCTGGTTAAGATGATCAGATAATTTAATGGAGTATATTGTAGTATTTTTTTTAATAAATACAAATTACATTGAAATGAATGACTTTCTGTTATTAATTTTTATATACATGTCATGTATTATGCATGGTTTGCACAAGGCATTTCGTCTTCCCAGGTTAAACAATATTGAGTGCATGACTACTATATATAGCCACTACTCACATTTTAAATTCTAAATAAATCTAGTACATACATCTGATTGTAGATAAAACTCAATATCAGTTAACAAAATTTAAAAAACTTAATATAAGCTAAATAAAATAAGATAGAAGATTGTAGATCTAAACTTTGAAAAACAAAGCTTCTCAATTTATTTCCTCAACATGACATGCACAATCAAGATTTCAATTTGATGGTTCAATGTATTTGGTGCTTTTATCACAAAAAAAAAAAAAAATACTTTTACCAAATTACATTCTTTCACATTTAGAAAAACTCTGAAAAAATACACCAAATTTTTCCATAATTGACTATCCAATCAAAATTCCAATTTTGTCACAAAAAAATTACTTTTACAAAATTACATTCTTTCACATTTAGAAAAACTCTCAAAAAATAGACCAAATTTTTCCATAATTGACTATCCAATCAAGATTCCAATTTTGTCACAAAAAAATTACTTTTACAAAATTACATTCTTTCACATTTAGAAAAACTCTCAAAAAATAGACCAAATTTTTCCATAACTGACTATCCACACCTCTTCGGCGTACCCATTGCACACCAAAGTGTGATTGCTAGTATTGTTATATTTTGTATTTTGTGTCTTCTCTCCCTCCATCTCTCATGCTACCTATCTCTCTATATCTCTCTCTACCTCTATATATCACTTTTGATAGTTTTATCTCTCTCCATCTCCCCCTCTCACATTTTCTTTATTTATTTAAATTTTTAACTAAACTTATATATTATATGTATATTGCTAATAGGATTCAATTAGCCATATGATATAATACAATATAATAATATAAATTAAATATAATATAATAAATATTAGTATAGTATAATATAATCTAAAATATTATAATAATATAATAAATAATAATATAATATAATAATATTAATATAATAACAATAATATAATAAAAAATATAGTAATATTAATATAATATAACATAATAACAAACATTAGTATACTAATAATAACAAAAAAATAATATAATAATAGTAATATAATCATAATATTTAAATACTATAATAGTTTAAAACTAATATTAATAATATTTTATTATTAAAAATATAATATTAAGGATAATATTTAAAAAATAATAATAATAATAATATAGTGGGAATAATTTAATATTAAAATTTTTATAATATTATAATAATTAGAATAATATAATAATAATATAAAATTATGAATAATATAGTAATTTTAATATTAATAAAATATATTAATAAAAATAGCACTATAGTATATATAACAAGAAAAAATAATATAATAATATTATATAATATAATATATAACAATAATAATACTAATATTACTAATAATATATACTACTTCAACCCTTATCCTAAATATAAGTGAAGAATAAATAATACTCAATATCCATAATTCAAACCCATTCAATTAGCAATATGATATAATAATATAATAATGATTATTATAATATAGTAAAATATAAGAACATAATATAATAAATATTTATATAATATAATATTCTATAGTCTAACCCTTTGTAGGGGCCAGGAAGGGTGATCTTCTTGGGGAGGAGGTTCCCCATTATATTTAAATGTTTGTAAGGAAAGGCAAGTTTAATTCTTGTTTTCTATTGGTTGAGTTCATGGCAGCACTACTTCACGGCAAAACTCCATCGCCCGTTGTGGTTTTGGCTTATCTTTCACATTTGAATTGGCAATCAACAATGGCGGTTGCTTCTCATCTCCCATCATGGATTGGAGATCTCCTTTCCAAATCAAATTAGCAATGAAGCAATACTCTGAGCTTCTTATCGCTCATCGTGGATTTCAAGTTTTCTTTCCTCAGTGTATGAGCGACGGTGTGAAATCACCAATCCAAGGTAGATTTTGATGATTTTTTTGTTTTGCATCAAAGATTTGACACCTTTTGATCTTCATGGTGTTTCGTCTCAGGCGTTTTGGGCAGATTCAAGCATGTATTGTGAAAGGAGGAATTCTAATCACCTTTTTTGCTTTCCAACACATTTTTGGGGGCATTTTGGATCTCAAAAATACTATTTCAAGTTTTAAATTCGTCCCATGACCATTCCCAATGCTCGGGAAGAGGTTTTAAAAATGTTTGTGGTGAATTTTGGTTGCCGACAATTGTAAAAATGCCCCTGTATCAAGAAAAATGACCTGCACATTTTCTCTTGCCATGGCTGCAATAAGTTTCATCAAAGTTCCCAACAAAACAAAGAATGGAGGGTTCACGTGAAATGTTTAGAAGTTGATAATCCAACCTCACAAATCCCAATGAACACCTACAAGCAAATAACTTGTCACCAAAGGAGATCAAGAGACACAAGAATGATGCTTTGCAAACATGAAGCAAAAATGCATTACCTGAGAAGTTTTTCTCGAGAAAATAATAATTACAAAGAGATCAATCCTTAAGAAATGAGATCAAAACCTTAAAGTGAGAACCCTAGGATGAGAATTAAATTAGCATGTGACAAGTGTCAAGATCATAATGAACAAGAAAACATGACTAATTTAATAATGCATAAATAAAGATTCCTAAGTTTAGCTTAAGTGAAATAAAGTAAAGGTGACTTAATTAATTAATCAATATGATTAAATGAATCAAGTAAACAACCTATTACTCTAACATCCCTCTTAAGATGAACTTAGGGAGAAGCTAAGAAACTAAGGACAAAATGCATGAAAGCAAAGATGCGTCCTGACAACTAAGGCCAAATGAGGTACCCATGTACAAATGTAAAAGATCTCTCACAACAGGAGAAAAGGAGAAAACCTCGTGGGAAAAACTCCTCTCCAAAAGAGAGAAATACAAGTAAAGGACTAAGAAGCCTCGAAACAAGAGTGAAGGACAAAGAAGCCTCCAATCAAGAAGAAATTTGTCCCAAAAGATAGGAACAAAGGATGAACATGGAAAACACCATTGAAGCATGAAGAAGTTGCAAATTTTGTCGTAGAATGATAGTTGAAATGTTGAAAAAAGGAATGCAAGAGTGTCCATATGGTAAGTGCTTCAACTCACTAAAATGCATGGGTAACCAGCCATTGCATCCGCCTAGTACATAGGAACAAATATTGTATACATAGCTCACTCCAACGCGAAACCAAGGAAGCATTAACACCAATAGTAGAAACCCCGCATAATGCTGACAAGGGGGAGGTATGACAGGTACACTGAAACTGAATGCCTGAAAGTAGTGCATGAAGAGGAACCAAGAGCATCTAAAGGTGCAATTATGTAAGTACAAGCAGATAGAAAGGATGTGAAAACGAAATTCACATACGCATGAGAAAAGTATGAAGGAAAACAAAGGAAAACATCAACCCCCATGGCACTTTATATCATAGTATGAGTACAACAAGCCATAAAGTGATGTGTAAAAATCCCAATACTACACATACAAAGCTGAGGCACTTTATTTTAGTGTGTTTATAGATGATAAAAAATATGCAATGTCAGCCTATAAAGTCCAAAAAAGACTACAACTGAGAAGAAGGATTTCTAGAAAAAACCAAAAATCAAATCTGGAAACCACCTACAACACTGCGAAGAGCTCAGAACAAGCTTTCCGACAATATCTTGTTTCCCATTTTTGACATCGTATGCAAAAGTTATGCCGAAAACACTGAAGGCAACCTTAGAAAAGAAGATCTGAATTTGACTGGAAATAACAGGGACCTAAGAAAAAATCTCCGAAAAATACTTGCACCACTAGAAATTACTATGATTCCTCTTTCCGACGATATCTCGTTTGCCCGATTTCGACACTATGGGAAAAAGTTATGGCCTCCGGGAGAAAACAGCTCCCAAAGTGCAAAAAAACACAGTCTACGGAATTAAATTTGACATCCAAATGGCCGTCTTATTTGAAATACTGGGTTAAAATTGACGGCCAAATGGTTGTCGCCGCATTTGCATAATTCGTCTTATTTTTATTTTTATTTTTATTTTTAAAAACATTTACATGAATTATTTTTTTGTTTTCAAAATAATAATAATTTTTTTTTTAGGGGGCCCATGGGGGCCGCCACCTACCATAAAGGCAGGGCGGCGGTACCTTGGGTACTGTCCCCTTTAATTAGCCGATAGGCTATATTATGGATGGGCTTTTAGCCTGAAACATGTCTCACGCCGTTGAACTGCCACGGTTTCCCGTCAGACTTTTGGGGGATTGCCGGTAATCTTCACCATTTATGTGACATGGTGGAACCCACTTGCCAATGTTGGTAATCTTCTCGAACGCACTTGCCAATGCCATAAATGGCAATAGAACGAATTTAATGGTTGCATCGTATTTGAAGTAAATGTTGAATACGGAAGGATGCCAGATGTGAAATCGCGTCAAGTGGCTAAATATCAACCTCCACCTGGTTAAAAACTGATCGCAATCTAAAATGCCATCAAATTCTATCTTCTGCATTTATTAATGCTGGCAAATATCTGGCGAGTCTCGGCTGCATTTCCCTAAAATCTTTTATCACTACATTTAATGGCTTGGAAGATTTAATTTTTTAGCTGCCACCGCTTCCACTTTCACCGCAGTCCTTTCGCTCAGCACCGCTTCCACTTTCACCGCCTCAACTGTTGTACAAAAAGGCTACATAGTGTAAAAAAAAAATTACCAAGAGCCTGCTGCATTTACGAAGAATTACACATTGCAAAGAGTTAACACACTGCACAGAGTTTGTTAGCGACAAGGATTACAGAAGAAGAACAATTAGCAGAGAATTTATACGGCAGTCCAGAAAAAAATTGGTATGATAGTTATGTTATATCTGCACATTTTTATTATTTTACTGATTTCCATCTATTCAACTTTCACTGTTTTCTCCTTTCACTCCTGTATTTCTGGAGCTGTGGATGCAAAGTATTAGAATCGAATTTAAATTAAAAAACAAAATTGTTTCAAACACAAATGTCATCTAATATTTTTCTTACTTGCAAGACTGAGTTGCATAGTTTATACAATTTTTGGTTAAACTTTCACCTACACATCATTCATTCATTCTTTCGTTCATCCAATAGCCAGCTTTGGCCTGACAACCACTAATATCTATATATATATTCCATTCAAGAATAGCAAATATGTTTTTTTTTTAGAGCCTAAGTTGGGAATTAAAAATGAAAAAAACAAGATTTACTGTTACTGCAAAAATTTTCTGTCAAATCTAAGGACTTCCTGTACTAGCATTTGAAAAACTTATTAACTAACAAATATAAGTTTTGAACATTTTATATGAAGCTATTCAATTAAAAGTGAAAAATAGCCCATTCAGATATACTGTATATATAACAATATGGCCTACATACTTCAGAAATGGAATTGTCCGATGAAATGGGAGGCGACTTGTGAATGGGGAAGCAGCCAAGACATGGGAAGTCCATGATGCCTAATTTACTAAGATATTTTAATTTTAACTTGACTAAATTTTATATATTAATGTCCACTAATTAGAATAACTATAATTATTCAGTCATTAATGTACTTCAACTTATTCTGAAATTAAGTGCATAAAAAGAATGCAATCCTCATTAGGGTCAGGGTATACACTGAAAATATGAACTACGATAACCCATGGCATGAATAATGAGTGGCAAAGTGGATAGAATTTGTTTAGACATGACAAGCTTCATAACCTAAGCAGGGATTCATAAAAATCCTTACCTACCACTCAGATGCGCTATGCAAGCCATGGTCTTTCAGATTCCCTGATCTTAGCAGCACAATCATGACGCTAGCAACGCGAAAAGAAAAAATATTAAAGTGTGCCTCTTTCTATGTTGTGTTCTGCGAGTGAACCCAAAATTAAAATTAAAATTATACACACTTCTAATTCTATTTTTTGAGTTAAAATTTTTCACAAAATTAAAAGAAAAATTTACAGAGGCGAGAGAAAATAAAAATGTCTCTGGTAGTATTATACTTCAGAAATAAAATCCTAAAGAGCGGGTATAATTGAAAATACCTTGGAAAGTGACATATATTTAAAACGAAAACCTTCGTAAACACTTAAAAGAGTGAGGAGAAATACTAAAGACATCTAAAGCAGAGAATTACACATTGCAAAGAGTTAACACACTGCACAGAGTTTGTTAGCGACAAGGATTACAGAAGAAGAACAATTAGCAGAGAATTTATACGGCAGTCCAGAAAAAAATTGGTATGATAGTTACGTTATATCTGCACATTTTTATTATTTTACTGATTTCCATCTATTCAACTTTCACTGTTTTCTCCTTTCACTCCTGTATTTCTGGAACTGTGGATGCAAAGTATTAGAATCGAATTTAAATTAGTTACCAAAGCATATTGATAAGCATTTCATTTCATTTCAAATGATATTAAGAGAAAATGAAAAAAAATGTACAAAAGAATCACAACAGTGAATTGAAAACAGCTCCTTATGAAAGGTTTGCTAATCAACAAGACAAGGTAAAAAGAAAAATCAGGTATTAGACTCTGTACAAATAAGCAGAATATATTCCAGTATGAAATATTGGCTTACTCCAGTATGAAATATTGGCTTCAGTAGAGGGGTCCAGTCTTGCGCTACAGGAATCCCCGGCCTGCTCAGCATTCTCCTTCCACTTCGCTTCCTCCAGATATTTGAAAACCCTTTGAGGTAGTTGTTTATGTAAATGCTCTGTCAATGTGAAAATAGGGAATTGAATTGTTTGACACGTTTCTAGGAGCTTTTGTGGACAGCGAGTCTCCTCCCACAACCCTACAGCTGTTTGTTATTTTAACTTTGACATTTACATGCCACAATATTACCACTTCCACTTTCGCCGCCAGAGTTAGTCACTCCAATAGATAAAAAATCACAAAAGTAGAACAAGTAAAAGCAATTTTAACTTAGATATTTACCAGTGACAATCACATTTTTTTCCAATTACGTTTGTTAAAATGAAAGTTCAAAGTTAGAATAATTAGGACTAGGATTTACTTAAAAAACTCCCACTGTCGTTTGAATCCAACGGTGCAAAAGTTGATCCAGAATTTCTAAAAGGAGGCTTGTGTATAAGTGTGTAGATAAAGTTTCAAGATTAAAAGAAAGTTGTGGAGGTTAACAAGAAACTATTGTTGTGATTCCCTAATATATCTAAGTTTTATCCTAAGAGGGGATTAAGGTCTTTTTGTGTAAATATGTTGTGTAAATTTTTGTTAATTAATTTATAATTTATGATTTATTTTTATTATTGTTAAAACAAGGTTTAGTTAAGTTCCCTTAAGTCTCAAATATCATGTTTGAACTTAAAAAAAAAAATTAGAGGTGTTTTAATGTTATTTTCTTATTATTTGAATCAAATTAAACCCCTAAAATAATTATTTATGAGATGGGACCATGTTGAAGTTTTTAATATGTGTTTTGGAGGAGTTTAGAACCTTTTAATTTAATATTTTATTAATTATAAATTCTTTTTATAAAATACTAAATATAAATTATTTATTAAAAAAATTTAGTGTTTATAAAAAATCAACTTTTAAAATTTTAAGATAGAAATTTCTTTTCTAAAATATTTTACTTTAATAATCTTTTGAATCTTAATTTATTTTACTTTAGAACTTATACTATATTACCCTTATTTTTTAAAAATCTAACTATAACGTAATTTTAATATAGAATATTTTTCACTAAAAAAAAAAAACATCTTCCTCTTTGAATCTCCATAATTTCCTTCAAACTAACTAACACTTGTATTCCCGTAAACTAACCCCTACAATTCTATGCGATGTAATGCCCTAAAATTGAAAAAACACAACTATCAATTTTTTTTTTAACAAAGGTATAATAATGCAAACAATTGTTAACCATGTATGTGCATAGTGGCACACTATACGCTTTGGGTGAAGTTGCTTGTGCAACTCCACCATTGACGCACCACTCGATACCCTATAACTGTCTAACTAGCAAAGTGCTACCCATATAGGTTCTATTAAACCTATATTTTTACCCTTAATATTACAATGCAATAATTGTTGATACAATGCTCATAGCTAACCCAAATAATAGAATAAATTGTTAATGTGGTTCATTCTATTTATTTATTTATTTTTCATTCGATTTTCCCATATATATATGTATATATATTATTAAAGGTACGATAAAAATACTTAATGAAATACTTAACTTTTACCTTTTTACATACTCTTATTTTACTAAGATCTTTGTTTTAAATTTACTAAGATCTTTATTTTAAAATTAGTAAGATTTTTATTTAAAATTTACTAAGATCTTCATTTTACATTTACTAGATCTTTATTTTACATTTACTAAGATCATTATTTAAAATTTACTAAGGTTTTCATTTTACTACTATCTTTATTCTAATTTTATTAAGATCTTCATTTTACATTTACTAATCTTTATTTTACATTTACTAAGATCTCTATTTAAAATTTACTAAGGTTTTCATTTTACTACTATCTTTATTCGAATTTTACTAAGATCTTCGTTTTACATTTACTAGATCTTTATTTTACATCTACTAAGATCTTTATTTAAAATTTACTAAGGTTTTCATTTTACTACTATCTTTATTTTAAATTACTAAGATCCTTATTTCAGATTTACGAAAATCTTTATTTACAAACTTACTAAAATCTTTATCTAAGATTTACTAAGATCTTTTAAAATCTTTATTAAAGATTTAAGAGAGTGTGATATCTCTTTATTTGCTTTTTAAAGAAAATACTATTTAAACATGAGAATGAGTTGGAGATTTCTAAATTTAATGTGAATATTACCCGCGTGAGTTTGTTTTATTTTATTTTTCTCTCATATGGCTGAGCTATTTTTTTTCTGCATTGAAAAGGATATATATATATATATATTATAAATTGTGAATTTATCGCAATTAGTTTACCACGAAATGTGACTCTTGGTGATAAACGAAAACAAAACCAATATAGAAACCTATTATAAAATATGGTTATACGAATTATAATAAGTATATTTTTTACATATACTATTATTTTAATTAATTTATAGGAAATTTAACATTTTAATTGATTTATTAGAGAAAAATGTATTATATAATCTATTAAAATTAAAATTCATTTTTGGAATAATTTTTTTATTTAAATTAGATATATTTATTTATTATTACATATGATATTTGAATTCAAATAACATTATATTTAAAAAAAAAAAAAACTTTATCAACTTTAATATAATTTGTTTCTAAGTTTTACTTTTTATTAAAGTGTGATATATCCATCTCTCCATTCACCTTATATATTACACAAATGTATGCAAAAATATAACAATTTGTTTCCTAATTGACCTTCTACAGCTCCCTTAATAAATAAATAAAGAAAAGTCAACATTAATAAATACATTTAAAATAACATATATAATAATAAATAAATATATTTAATTTAAATAACAAATTTACCTTCAAAATTATAATTAAAATTGTTTCACCATCTCTTTCTTTCATTTTCCTCTTCTCTCTTGCTTTCTCTAACAAGGATAATTAAACTATTAGTTTTCTTGCAATAGTGTACATTTTAATTTCTTCTTCTTTGAAGAACTTTCATCATCAATGGTGGCTAGGTTCTCTTTCTTTGGGTGGATTTCCTTACAAACATACAAGGAAATAAGAGTTTTTGACTTCACGCCTATGTCTTTTCTTCTCAACTCCTCCTGCAGTAATATAGTTAATTTTCTATAGAACAAAAAATATATATTTCTAACTAAAACTTTAAATCTATCAATAATGTTTATTATACGGAAGTTGTTAAAATTGTCACTGTTTATTATAGAAGTGCAATTTAAATTGTAAAATATTGTGTTTTAGATTTAATGAAAAAAAATAGGTGCTAGTATATTTTATATGTGATATTTATTAGTATTGGCCAATTAAATTTATCAACAATCAATTGATATTGAACAATTACAATTAAGTTACTTTTTTTATTATTTAATGTGGTATTCTTTAGTATGGAAAAGTTATAGTTAATGATTTATTTACAATATAATATCCATTAGTATCAAATAGTTATCAATTGGATATTTAGTTGTTTGTATAGTTATTGCTTGATATTAAATATAATTTCCTTTTTAAAAAATAATATTAGCAATAATTATTATTCATAAGTAGAATTGTAAAAAATGATAAATTACCACTTAAAAAACACATATATTATTGGAGCATAGGGTTAAACACTGACACAAAACATATATTATTGCAGCATAGGTTGTAAGATACAACTCAACATCGTCAATTAAATATCAATGTATATTATTGACATCTCCAGTAGTTCCAGTGGGCCACTGTTGTCAGCCAATTCGACACCGTCAATCAATGGAAATCAAAACTCTACAAGTCATATACAAGATTTTGCAAATGACATTACAGTTAGTTGCTTGGACTTGCTACAACAAGCGAAGGCCACTGTTCAAAACATGCAAAGTGTCCAAGATTTGGACATTCAGTCAATGGAAGTAACATTACATGAGTTCCATTCAACTTGTGAGAAGTTGAGTTCATTTTGTACTTTCCTTCGTGAAATGAAAGCAGACGAGTTCTAGAGACAAGGTGGCTCTATCTACATTAAAGAAGCGTTCCAAAATTACTTGAACCATCCCTAAGATACATTATCACTATAAATATGGATATAGTAGTTGATATAACGATATAACTTCAGCTTTTACCAACTTATGGATAGTTGGATATTTTGTAACTCCCTTAAACAAATGTAAGCTCCAATATACTATGAACAAGGCACTTCTCCTCGTAATAAAAATATCCAATATGTCACCTACTACAATACCATGTAACACGTTTTTTGCTTCGAAAATATGTATACATTGTTCTCTCGCTATCATTTTGCATATTGGTTCTTGACTTTTGATTGTGTTTTGTATATCTTTACTTGACCCATATGTCAAAATTCCAAAAAACAAATGCCATGTTCAATTGCATATAATTAAGAATAGTAGTTTGCATATAATGTGTTTCAAACCTTTCCTCATTTGACTTCAACTATGCATAGTCTATATCTCTCCTTCAATAATTGTCTCATTTTTTCACCTACATTCCTTAAAATTTGATCACTTAGTAGAACGATAATATTGTACTCACTTCCATTCTTTTAACATATTTCACATTTCTAGTATACTATATTAACATACATGATAGATGTATCCTCAACCAGAACACAATCCACATAAAATTAGTGCTCTCCAATAATAGGTTAAAACATTTATGAACCAAATAACTCTCTTTAATCTTATTGTATTCTCATTTGTTGTTTATCCCTTGCTATTAATGCACTACTTTTATACTCATTTGTTAGAAAGTGTGTTTCCTCTTATTCCTTTAGCATATAATGCAGATCTAAACATTTAGAGTGCATCCAATTTAGTTAGATTACTTAATAGCGTGAACTAAATTTTTTACTCACTACACTCTCCCTTCTTTTTTCCTTACAAGTGCAGCAAGCTAACTTCTAAAGGCCACTATTTTGACATACATACCTATTCAAAATCACATTTACAGGTATTATTCTAAATTTACTTTAACTCTATGTAACTTCTATACACACTTTTATTTAAACTACTACTTGTATGGTCGCATTCAAGAACATTGTTGCTTTCTAAAATATTATCAAATTAGTTAAGTATATTTTGTTGGGTATACAACATATTAATTTCACACTTCACAAAGTATGCTTTTTATACATCATTGAAAGTAAGTAATAGCTGCCAACTACAATTTACTTTTGCAAGGACTAGTTCGCTCTCTTGCCACAATGTTTTCTCTGACTTTGAACGCAATTAAGATGATCCATGATGGAAACGTAGACCTACAACCCCATCTACAAGCAATAGATATTTCAATGTTTGGACATGGGCCTGAACCAACCAATCGCTATATACTACAACTCTCTGATGGGGTGCATAATCAGAAGGCTACACTTCCAAAACAGTACAACCACCACATAGATTCTGAAGAACTACAAAAGGGCTCTATAGTTAAACTCATTAAATATAGCTGCCCTATTCTTTGCAATTCAAGGTGAGCCATCATATTTTAGTAATTTGCTACAATATGCAAAATCAAAACTTTTAGATTATCTTTCATGAACTCCATTATTTTACATATCATCCTACTGATAATACTTCTTTATTTTACACTCATAGGTGGATCGTCATATCGGAATTAGAAATCATATGTGGGCCGCAAGATATCATTGGTGAGCCCACCAACCTCTTTGAACAGCAAACCCAACAAGTACAAGCCATGCCTATAAGCCTTGATAACAATGTTATAGTACCGCAACCACCTCTCCTGACAAAATATTCCTTGACTAAGGATGCAATCAAGCTGATGAATAATGGTAACCTAAACTTGCAACCCCATCTACAAGCATTAGAAATTGTACCGTTTGGCCATGCACTCAAATTGGTTGATCGATATAGAGTGGATCTCTCCGATGGGGTACATAAGCAGAAGGCAACACTTCCAACAAAGTACAACCAATGCATAACTTCTAAAGAACTCCAGAAAGGATCTATACTGAAATTGATAGGATACAGTTGCCCTCTTCTTTGCAATTCAAGGTGAGCCACGCTATTTGCATGCATATCTACAAAATTCACAACTACCAATTTGTAGCCTAGCATTATTATCAGCTGTACCACATTTAATTGTACTCAAAATACTGACTCGTTTATTCTTTATAGGTGGATAGTCATCTCCAAATTAGAAATCACATGTTTGCAACATGACATCATTGGTCAACCTACCTACCTGTTTGAAGAGCAAGTCCAGAAAGTAACTTCTACAAACTCAACTACTCCATCTACAAGCATGAGTAACATTCCTATGGTGACAAAGCCACCTACTCAAAGGGCACTTTTTGGGTTAGCCTCTTCCCTACAAAAGAAAGACTCCCCATCCAATATTACGCCCATTAGAAATTTGAATCCATTTCAGACAAGGTGGCTTATAAAGGGTCGTGTTACCATGAAAAAATAGATGCACCACTTCAACACACAGAAGGGACAAGGGCAGGTCTTCTCTTTTGATATTGTTGATTGTGAGTGCACTGAAATACGAATAACATGCTTTAATGAAGTTGCAAACCTTCATTACATGAATGTACATTTTGGAGAAGTATATACAATATCTGGTGGGACTATTAAGTCAGCTAATAGGTTATACAACAAACTGAATAGCCAGCTTGAAATTCTTTTAGTTGAGGAATCCAAAATTTCTTACTCCGAAGATGACCTTGCAATTCCCAAACATAAGTTCTCCTTCACACCCTTTAAGGACATTTTAGAATTGAACAATAATATCCTTGTTGATGTTATTGGAATAGTCATATGTGTGGACCCAAGCTCAACCATAAGGAGGAGGGATGGGACTGAAGTTCTTCGAAGGAGCATCAAATTGATAGATACCTCTTCATCTACCATTAATATTACTTTATGGGGTCCAACAACTGAAAAGGAAGGAAAGCAACTGCAGGAGAGCTATAACTTAAAACATGTGTCTGTACTTGCAATAAAAAATGGCCGTGTCACTGAGTATAATGGCAAGGTCATAAGCACGTTGGCAAGCACCCACCTATTTGTAAACCCAAGAATAGAGGAGGCTGAACAACTCAAATCATGGTTTGAACAGAATGGGGCTAATGTCACTCCATTGAATACACAACCATTGGATGCACCTCTCGTGCTTATGAGGAAATCAATTGTTGATATTGAAGAGCAAACTACCAGTGTGAAAAAAACTTTCCAATGCACTCTAAAAGCATCAGTGCAATACATAAAAACAAATTCATTATGCTATCCATCTTGCCCCCTTGACTTAGATGGAAGACAATGTAAAAAGAAAGTTGTCCAGAATGATGATCAGACATGGTATTGTTCCAAGTGCAAAGCCACTACTCCTAAATGTACCTATAGATACATACTCCAGCTAAAGGTCACAGATCATACAGGAATATTATGGGCTGTTGCTTTTGAAGAACCAGCTACCAAACTCCTTGGAATGTCTGCAGATAATTTATACATGCTACAATTCAATTCTAGAACAGAAATTGAAGCTGAAACCATAGTGAAAGGAGTGTTATTCAAGCAATTTATCTTCACAATCACAAATTCCTATGATTCAAGTGTTGCTCAAGGACGGGTCAAATCAACAATCACAAAGGTCGACAAGCTAGATTTTGTTGCAGAGAATTCGCTCATGTTGAGTGAAATCGCTACTATGTCTCATATTGCTAGTGTTTAGATGTACCTCAAGCACTCATATAATGTATATGAAATTTTGTAACACCTTATATAGTATACTTTCTAGAATTTTCATTCCATACATGGAATTTCAAAATCACATGTATATTGAATATATTGATGTTATAAAAAATATGAAAATACTGTGATATGTTTCTTCTACCAAATTACTCATGTATATAGCATACCAATTGTATCTCAACAACTTTTCACAGAATATAGTGATCGAAGAACTCATCAAAATTAATGTTTACCTTCTTCAATTTTGTATGTATTTGTAATTGTTCATTTGATAATTATACTTCATATGTCCTTTACAGATGGCGACCTCTACCGCTAAAAGCATACAATCCCGTAAAAGATCTCATAACTACTACATGCAACATAAAGAAGAAATCAACATTCGCTGTCATTTCAAACGCATAGGAAAACAAGCAATAGAAGCCAATACACCACCTTCCTTTCAATCAAACCAACACAACATTGACCCATACGAATGTGTATCCCAAAATGAACACACTTTCAACATAGGTTTGTCAGCATGCACACATGAAACAATCCACACATGGAAAAATCAATCCACAAGCTTACCGCATTCTGAACAAAACTTTATAGACGCTTCAAAAAGATTTTGTTCAAAACTAGATAAACTATCCAACTTACCAACTTGCACAATTTTCCATGAATGCTACCCAGGAATCTGTACCAACACAACACAAACCGGTCCAGTTTGTTTTAGATGCTTCCGTGAGACAGGTAGACATCGTTTCTCAGCAACTAATTTAATGGACCCAGGAGTACAGCCGTACGAGCTACGAACACTAACACAAGTCGAAGAAATGTTAATAGCACGAGTCAATCCAATAATACAAGTAACACATGCTCGTGGAGGCCAATACAAATATAGTGGCCACACAATTTGTTTCCCACAGGACATCAACACCATAGCAAAATACTTGCCACATAAAATAGAAAACTTGGATGTGTTGGTGGTTCAAAGAACCAATACAAGAGGTGACCATTATGACTACTATGTAAGTAGGCATCGTGTGTGGGCTGCACTGAAATATAAAATCACAAATGACCCATATTACAAAGATGTCGAGGTGGATTTTGCATCCCTTCAGGAGCTCCCTGATACAAATACAGACATTTCCACTATGCTTCATAACATTAATGCTGACGATCACAATATTGTTGCTCCAATTAGTGCTTCCAAATTTAACGCAGACTCACCCGACGCTGAACTCACTTGCTCCTCATCCTTCATGGCTAGGCTACCAAATAAACGTCGTGAACTAGAAATCATAAAAGAAACATTGCAAGTTAGAGATCACAATCACACCATTATAGATTGTCCAACACTTGAGTCATCACCAGTTAATGAGTACAATACTGAAGGACTTCTAGACATGGCTTTTCCTTCTTTGTTTCCCAATGGCAATGCATTACATTACAACCTCGCTATAGACAAATTGAAATGCATGAATATGTGTTGCACCTAATGAGGTTCCATGATAATAGATTTTGGAAGGCACCCAAGGTTTAGATATTTTGTCTTGAATCTATTGATGCGTCACCGAAGCCAAGGTGTTGCCTCCATTTTTGTCAAGAAAAATGCTGAGGACTGCATACCAACTACCATAGACAGCCTTCGCCTCCATATACAAACATTGCCTGACACTAAACTAGCCGAACAACTGATGCATTACGGATCATCCCTTAGAGGGACACAAGCATATTGGAATAAGTCTCGTGGTGAATTGTCAAACATGATCAACCAAATAGGCTCCCCAACACTATTCTTCACCTTAAGTGCTGCAGACACCAAATGGCCCGATTTACATCAACTATTTACAAAGGGGGCAACCCAAACATCACTAAACAATAAAGATCGCATAGATAACATTGTTATGAACCCACATACCACATCCTTATACTTGCATCAAAGATTCACAGCGTTTCGTGAAGAAGTCTTAGAGAAACTATATTGCGCAACAAACTACTGGTATAGATATGAGTGGCAACATCGAGGGTCTGCACATGTACATGGATTCCTTTGGATTGAGGGTGCACCAAACATGGACACTCTTAACTGGAGCAATCATACAGATGTAGACATAGCAAAATCATTCTTTGATAGATATGTCAGTGCTTGGAATCCTCGAAATCTGGGAGATAGAAGCAACACATTCCATCGATCTTCGCAAGACGATCCATGCTTACTAACAACACCCGAAATATTTGATACAAACACACTTACTGACTATGAAGAGTTACTTAACCGTGTCCAAAGACATACCAAGTGTTCTGAATCAACCTGCCTTCGCAAGAAAGGGAACAACATGGAATGTCGCTATAGTGCACCCTGGCCTGAATGTACCAACTCTTCATTATGCAGTGACGAAGCTGGGAAAAAAACCTATTGCCCTGCACGTAATGATGATAGATTGAATATACATAGTCCAGCAATGCTTTCCATATGGAGGGCCAATATGGATTATCAGCCCGTGCTTTCAAAAACACTAGTTCTAAAGTACATTGCAAAATATGCCGCAAAGGCAGAAAGAAAATCTGAGAGCTGCCTTGATATGTTGACACGCATAT
>VDFB02356987.1:0-46151 GCA_007258455.2 Sequoia sempervirens
AACAAGAGTGTTTTGTGGTTTCCTATTGTTCCTTGTATTGTATGTATGAGCAATGATATTGTAACTCAGTTGTCACAAAAAAATATCATTATAAAGTTTCCTTTTAGGTGGTTCTAAGATTAGAACAAGCTCATTTTGAACTTGTGGTTGTTGTGAGGTTGGATAAATGATAATCTTAGGCTTATTATATTTCTTCAAGGGGTATCTAATGTGCATAACATCAAAATACTTCTCCTTATTTTCATGATCTCTTAGTGAAGGGGAGTCTAATGCCACTTCATAATCTTCATCTAAGGAAGCCTCATTACTATTTTTTGAAAGAAATATGTCAATTTTATCATTCTCTTTCACCATGATATCTACCCTGGTAGGAGAGCTTTTAGGAGAGGAGCAAACTAGATGTTCATCACATTCCATGGTAAGATTTTGTAGGATAGCTTCATCACAAGTAAGGGAAGCATCAAAAGAAGAATAACTATGATTTTATTTCTTACAATCCTTTCATTCAAATGGATTTTTCCAAATGGTAGGAAACAAGATTATCATGACCCTCGACAAATATATCTTCTAACACAAAATTATCTTCTTCATATATAGGAAAGATATTATGAGAAGAAAAATTTTCATTGTCATGGTTATATGCAATTACATCCACATGTCCTATAATTTCTTCCCAAGTATAAGAGGTAGGATTTTAATAGCTATTAATCATTATATCTCTTAATACCAACATATCCTCCTGAAAAATGTGATTTTCATGATTGTCCATGATTGTATGCTCTTTCAGTGAAGAATTCTAACAAGTAGGGGAGGTGTTGGGAGATAAATGCATAATAGGTAAAGTAATGTTAAGGAATGTGTCAATGATCTCATCTTGTGTCATAATATCTTCCCAAGTGGGAGCAAGAGAAAGAAAAAAATTACCTTCATTATTCTCAATGATTGTATCTTCTTTCACCAAGATATCTTTGTCACTAATAGGAGAGGCATTAGGAGAAGAAAAATTATTATTGTGATAATTGTCTATGCTTGTATCTTCTTGCATCATTATAATCCTCATATATGGGAGAGATATTAGGTTTTGAGTGAGGGATAGGAAAGGTGATATTAAGGATTGTGTCAATGGTTTGATTCTCTTGCTCTAATATGTTCTCATAACAAGGAAAGATAGTGGAAGGAGGGCTAACATGTTTCTTAATGACCTCATTTCTTTTCTCTAAATTGAACTCATAAGAGTGAATTTTGTGCTTATACAATAAATTATTAACCATATCAAAACCACATCTCTTAAAAGGTCCAAACATGCTAACTGAAGCGGGGAAGTTGTTTGGGTTCTAGGGTTTGGGACCTAGAATAATATTCTTCCACACTCTCATTCAAGGATGACCCTAGATATCTCAATGCAAAGGAGAAAGAGATATTGAAATAATGTTTTCATAGTATATGATTATGAACTAATGAAGGTTAACCACCAAGTTATGACATGGAAAGAAAAATTCAATAAAAGATTGAATGATTAACCCTAATATGATGTAGTCTCTCACTAAATGACCTAGAAATGCATGTAAAACAAAACCAAAAGTTGGAAGATGAAATTTGTGCACCTATAAATTTGAAGATGAATAGATGTAGATCTAAAATTCTAAAAATAGTGACTTTAATGTTGATTGGGAATCATACACCAAGTTGTATGAATCAGTCCCAAATCTGGGTTTTGTGTAGAAATAGGAATATGGAAAATGTGTATCTGAATCTGTAAAAACCTAAATTTTGACCCAAACTGGGACTCATATACTAGAACTAGTGTATGAGTCCAATTAGGGTTTTATAAATCTTCAAAGTTTGAATATGGTCTTCAAGGTCTACTCTATGCTTCCTAATTGATTTTTGAATCTGAAATCTTGATTTACATTTTGTAAAAGTATTCCAAGCATCTCCAATGCAAGGTGACAACTTTGAACACTTTGAAAACTTTATCAAAACTTTATCTTTAATGTATCTTCAATATAAACCTATAAATAACACACTAAAGAGAGGTAAAAATGTTGTTTCATTAGTGGAAAGGGGTTTTCCTTGGTCAAACCCCATTTTTGTAATCAAACCTTGAAATGAAATGAAATAGGAATGAAGAATGATGAATGAAAAAAATATGATGTTGTAACTCACCAAACCCTAGCAATGAAGTGTTTCAAACATGTATGAGATGGATCCAATGGATGTATATCTTGGCCCTTGCTTGGATAGGATAGATCTTGAATGAAATGCTTGCTTGAATCATGAAACCCTACATCACAAATGTTAGCTCCAAAACAAACATGATGCATGAAGACTTTGAAATGATGCTTGATGCTTGAATAATGGTCTGGAATGCTTGATAGTCTACTCTTGAAGACTATTGAATTCTCTTGTAAATGCTTCAATTCTCCTGTGAACTCAAATTTTGTATAAGAATGCTCGTTTAACTTATTAGGTGTAAAATGACTGGAAGAAACTTGTATTTATACTTAATTATGCAAGAATTCTCGAAATTACAACACTATAAGCCAACATCAGATCTAGGAGGATAAAATATTGCCAAGAATTTGAATTAATTTTAATTTTGGGCTAAATAGGACTCATACACCCAAGGTGGTGAATGAGTCCCAATATGCATAATTTATGGGACCATTTTCAAAAATGTTTAGAAAGGTGTGAAACCAAGATCAGGACCCAAAAACCTAGGTGGGACTCATACACCTAAACTATTATTGGATGTTGATTTATGTTAGGAAAAGATGCATTAAATAAGGCTTGTGGATACAAAATAAGGCCAATTAAATCATAAAGAAGCCCAATTATTAATTACAACCCTACAAAAGTGTGAAAGTGTGTTACAACACTCCAAATAAGGCATGATTAAGCTCATTTAATTCTCAAGATCCCAATACCTAATGCGAGTGTGTCAAACACATTACAATACTAATTCAAGGCATCATTAAGCTTAATTTTACAAGGAGGGCCCAAACAAGTGTCAAAATGTTATCAATGACATTTTTTAACACTACATTTAGCCCCCACATTAGTGAGAGCATGAAATTGCTTTAAACTCACACTAAAGTAGACACTCAATTCAAGAGGGTTCCAAGTGCACCTATTCCAATAAGATAGGATGACAATGATCAAGAGGGATGACCAAGCCCCCAAGATCAAGATCCCATAGCAAACCAACATAGGCACAAAATAACACACATGAAAATGATATAAGATCATTGTAAAGGAACAAGGGTACACTACTAAAGACAGAGAAATGAAACAAAATGAAAAATAAAGTGGTAGATCAAGCTTCGACCATTTTTCCATCACGATGTGGATTAGATCTAGGTTATTTTTTTGACAAATTCAAGCTCACTTCGAGGCAACAAAACTTCAAGTTGTTCATTGGGTGAGGATCCAAAAGAGGTGAGACACATACAGACGTGACCAGTATGCACTTACACTCATGTGCAAGTGGCTAAGGGAAAGTCATGCCTTAGTCAGGCTTCCCATCAAAAAACCCATACATAAGTTATACCTCCTAGTATAAATTTAATAAGGCACCACACAAAAATGACCTTCAAGCTTCATGAGACAATAAAAAATGTATATGCATGGATCTCATAAACAAACAAAATGGCTCCAAATTAATGCAAGGTGGCCATATAACTGAAAATGCAAATGCAACAATAAGGAATGTTCAAAGGAGTCTTTCTTAGTTCATATGAGGTCTTAACTTAGGGAAAATTGTGCCTAACAACTTAGGGGATGCAGTGTGTTGCATCAAGCCACTAAGAGGGATATAATATGTTGAGAGAGATCAGGCTCTTGAAGAACATCACACCCAATGTCATCCACAAAGTGAAAGAAACATCAGATGAAGCAAGAATACCACACCATGAAACATGAAAAATAAAAATACAAAAGAATAATGCCAATGTATGCCCCTATTTAAAAGAAATTTATAAACACCATATTGTGTGCAATTACTTTGAAGTTGCAAATGGTAAATGATAACAATGAAGAATACATCAGAGATAACTCATAAAGCCCTATGCTAAGTCATATGTTTCCAAATGAAGCTACGTCATACAAAATGGACAAGAGTTGGGTTTCCCCCAAAAATGAAAAACCAAACACATAAGGGGTCAATGGATTTGGGGTTAGTATGTTCTTTCTATAATGTTTTCAAAGAGATTAGAGCCATCATCATTCCTCAAATACTCATAGAAATAGAAGAATGACACAAAGAGATTGAAAAAAAAGAAAAAACTTTCAGGTCAACATGGAAGATACATGAATGTCTCGACACCTTGCATCATCCCTAGAAGGAAAACATAAGACAAATAAAAGAAAAGATAAAAGAAATTGCTTATGGGTGAACATGGAAGAGACATTAATTCCTTGATGCCTTGCATCATCATAAAAAGGAAAACAAAAGACAAATAAAATAAAAAAGGAAAAAAGAAAATATTTATGACATATAGAAGAATGAAGGTACAAATAGAGGAATGTCACAAAGAGAGAGAGGTACAACAAAAAAAATAGTATAGGGGATCACAATAAGCACATGAAATCACACAAAAGAAAATGAAAAATAAATAATGCAAAAGACAAGTAAGGCACATGCAAGTCAACCTATGAGTAGGTCATCTACATCCCAATCATGTTCATCATATATAGAAGGAAAACAACTAGCTAGAGGGAAAGTAGAAAGTGACGAACTAGGGCCATCACTAGGTTCAACACTCTTCTTAGGAGAATTATCATTTAAGCTCATGGAAGAGGAAATTTTTTTATTTAATTCATTATGCACCTCTTCATCAATTTTAGCAACCTCCTCATTTTCATCTAGGTTAATAACAACAAGAGGTAAAATTATAATATCTAAGGAAGGGTTCATCTCTTGTTGTGGTTGCATTATAAGATCTCTTTGTTTCTGTGCAGGGGTATGCTCATCATGCATTGCTTTAGTCAAGTTCAGATTTTGATTTTCTTTTTTCTTTTCTTCATTTAACCTACTAGTAAGGGAACAATGTCTAGACCTATGCTCTCGAGCACCTCTATTTATTTTATTTCTATTTTCAAGTTGTGTTTGTGTAGGAGTAGGTTGATCAACCATAGGTTTATTGTCTTCCATTAGGGGAAGAACAAAAGGAACCATTGGAGGTTGTTTAACCAATTTCTCTTTGACTTTGTAAAGTTGTTTTATTCTAGCAGGTGTGACTGGATTTTTTTAATCATCTCTTAGTATTTTGTAGGTTGTAGGTGAAGTTTCTATTTTAGGTTGATCTTAGTTGTTTGGAAATTTTCTAGGCTCAATCATGGTTTCATCAAGGATGGTAGGCTCAATGGTGGATTGAGGCATGTTTTGGAGGGATAATTCTAATATTTTATTTTCCTTAAAAAATTTATATGACATGAAAAATAAGTCTTCTCATGGTTTTAGAGTTTCTATAAGCTTGGGCCAAAACAAATCCAACAAAAAGTTTACATGGGAGGACAATAAGTTAAAGCCACTATGATAGACAACAAAAATTTTATTGTCAAAGTGAAATTTTAAGTATTTATGTATGACTTAGGGGATTGCATTCATGGACTGAAGCCATGGATAGCCTAGCTTCACATGAAATTGGTCCAATTGCAGGATGACGGAGAATGATATATCTAATGTTTTTGGTCCTATTTGTAAAGTAAATGTGATTGATCTCATTGTAGGGCAAGCAAAACCACTATGTGTCTTGATCCATGCTTTTTATTTATCATATATATCTTGATAGAGTTCATGCAGAAGTAAGAATTCCTTGGTGATGACATTCTCTCCATAGACTATATCTATTAATATCCCATTAGTGGGCTTATCATAGATTTGGTCAGCTATGTAAAGAGGACCATCAAGTGTATGTTTAAGTATATCTTGTTAGGAGAAAGAAATCTCAATAGTCATTTTAGTTTAGCCATTACGATGTTGAGTTTTGACCAATGCAACCAAACCATCAATATGATTTTTTTCTTGTTGATCAATATCCATAGGACTTTGTTGAATTGTATCTATGTTCTCATCATCCATGTAAATATTCATCACACTAGTATTTTTAGTATCACTAGCTTTGACAAATGAAATATTATGTTTTGGCATGGGATTGCTAAAAATTTGTAAGTTTTGGCTAGGAGGGGAAACTGACTTATTTTCTTGATCATTAACACCTCCAATAGAAATCTGACTGGAGTCAATGAGGTCTTGCATAAGATATTTAAGATGCTTACACTATTTTGTATCATGTCCATTTTGTCAGTGGTAATGGAAATAAGCATTTGATCTAAAGTTCAGAGGTAGAGGCTTACTAGGATCAGGTGTTCTAATGGGAGGCAAGGTTATCATTTTTTGTTCTAAAAGTTGAGACATTGTATTATGAAGGGTATCAAGTATGGGAGTGAATTGTCTTTTTGAGTCCCCATAGTTAAAGGGTATCATTGATTTTATGGAAGCTATTTGGTTATTGGTATTTTGATTTATTTTTTTAGGGGGATTAAGTTGAAGGAATCCTTCATTTTGATTTCTAAAATTTTGGTAATTGTTTGGGTTTGTTTACTTGAAATTTTTAGTTTGGCTAGGAGTGGACTTTCTATCATGACTACTAACAAAATTTTGGTAATCATGGAGGGTGGTACACAAGTGCATGAAGGAGGGAAATTTTATGCTGGTAATTTTGTCTTGTATCTTCCTTTGCAAATTTTCTATGAACATATTTTGAAGGTGAGGATCGAGAACCTTGACATCAATTTGGGAATAAAGAAATTGATAGCATGAGATAAAAACTATAATATTTTCTTCTGTTTCCTTGCATCCCATCAAATTGGCCAAGGTCATCTTAGGAGTCATATGAACTTGGAAATGATTGATAAACTCCTCAACATGTTCATTGAATGAATGAATTGAGTTGTTTCAGAATGAAGAGAAGCATTACAAGGTAGTATCTTTCAAGGACCTAGGGAAAAGCTTAGCCAAGAGTTTATCATCAAGGATAAATTCACTACATATGGTAGTATAAGCATTACCATGGTTAGAAGGATCTCCCTTTCCCACATGTTTCTTGAATTTAGGCACCTCTACACCTTGTGGCATCGGTGTTCACAATATTTCCAAGAACAATGGGATAATTTTGATATAATATGTAGGTGGGCCATTTTGATTTTGGTTGATGGTGGAATTTGTTTTTTGAAGGGATGAAATAGTTTGGAAGAGTTGATTTATGAGGGTCATTTTTTGTGTTATGAGATGCAGGTGAAAAAGGTGGTGGGGTGTATGTGTTCGAGGGAAAAGTGAATTGAATGCTTATAGGTGGTAAAGTGGTAGGAGATATGACATGTGATGCCACAAAGGTACTGGAGATGCTAGCGGAAATACTTGAGGAAGGAGTCACATTACGAGTTGGTTGAATTGTTATTGTGACTTGAGAGTTGGTATAGGTAGGAATAGAGGCAATTGTTGTGGGAGGAGGAATTTGAATTGCTCCTTGGCTTGTGAGATTGCTTGTAGGTAAAGGACAACTAGTGGTTGAGGTGAGGTGTTTTCCAAATATTTGAACTATTTTTTTCACAAGGTCAAGGCCATATTCATTTTCAAGCATGTGATGAATGTTATCTATAGTAGGGATGGTAGTAGTTGAAATGTTGTTATTTTTCACTTGATGTTGTATGTTTGCTAAATCTTCATGAATTTGAATTATGTTTTCTTCTGGAACACTATCAACCCTTGTTTCAACATGTGTCACACTACTTGAATGCAAAGAGTTGTTAAGGGTATGGTCCATATCTAGTGTAATAGTGTCAATACTAGGAGTGAAAGAGGTAGACAACCTAAGATCAATGAAAATTATTCTATCACAGGATGACATGAATCTTGAATTTCATCTCACTATAGTATTAGCAATAGGACACCAAATACTCATCCAAGGGATACTAGATGCAAGATGAATGAAAATTCAATATAAACTAAGAAAAATCAAATTATTATAACCAAAAAATTTTAAAAGGAAACATAAATCTATAAGTAGAAAACAAGAGCATAGAAACATAACTTTGAATTTTGAAAAATGTAGTGCAAAATCTGCACTAGGATTGATTCACCCAGAGGGGTGTATGAGTCCGAGTGGGGTTTTTTTTCAAAAGTTTCAAAAAATTTCAATTGGTTTTTATACTTTTTATGTTGTATGATCTATAACCTAAGTGAAAATGTAGATTTTATATGAATTTCAATGATTTTAGATGTAAAAATGCAATATGCACTTTCACTAATGCAAAATTAGAAACCCTAGAATGTCAATTAACTAATGCAAACCCTAATGCAATGTTGATGCAAAAAAGATCTAGGACGATGATGCACTCCAAATTATAATTATGATGTTCTAAATTCAAGTTCACCAAAATGAAGGGGGGAAATTGTTTGTGTTCTAGGGTTTGGGACCTAGAATAACAATCTTCCACACTCTCATTCAAGGATGACCCTAGAGATCTAAATGAAAAGGAGAAAGATCTCTTACATTTGGGTTGTCCTAGGATATGATTATGAACTAATGAGGGTTTCACCACCAATTTATGACTTGGAAAGACAAATGAAATGAAAGATGTAATTCTTAACCCTAATATGATGTAATCTTTGACTAAATGACCTAAAAATGCATATAAAACATAACAAAAAAGCTACAAGATGAAATGTGTGCACCTAGAAATTTGAAGATGCCTTGATAGAGCTTTGAAATGCTAAAAATAGGAATCTGGAAAATGGGTATCCAAATTTGTAAAACCCTAAATTTTGACATAAATTGGGACTCATATGCTAGAACTAGCATATCAATCTAGATAGGTATTTTTAAAGCTTCAAATTTTGAATCTAGTCTTCAAGGTCTGCTTTGTGCTTCCTAATTAATTTTTGGATCCAGAATCCTGATTTGCAGTTTGTAAAATTATTCCAAGTATCTCCAATGTGAGGTGACAACTTTGAAAAATTTTAACACTTTGAAAACTTTCTTCAAACTTTCTCTTCAATGTATCTTAAATCTAAACCTACAAATCACACACTAAAGAGAAGGAAAAAATGGTTTTTTTAGTTGAAAGGGGTTTTCCTTGGTCAAACCCCATTTTGGTAATCAAACCTTGAAATAAATTGAAATAGGAATGGAGAATGATGAATGAAAAAAATATGATATTTCAACTCACCAAACCCTAGCAATGAAGTGTTGCAAACATGTATGAGATGGCTCCAATGGATGTAGATCTTGAATATTTCTTGGATAGGATAAGTCTTGAATGAAATGCTAGCTTGAATCATGAAACCCTACATCGCAATTGTTAGCTCCAAAACAAACATGATGCTTGATGCTTGAATAATACTCTAGAATTCTTGATAATATACCCTTGAATGCTCTTGTGAACTCAACTTTTCTATAAGAATGCTCATTCAACTTGTTGGGATTAAAATAAGTGGAAGAAACTTTTATTTATACTTAATTACACAATTATGCAAGAATTCCTAAAATTACACACTACGAGCTAACATCAGATCTATGAGGATAAAATACCATGAAGAATTTGAATTAATTTTAATTTTAGGCCACACGGGACTCATATGGCCAAGGTGGTGAAGTGTCCCATTAGGCATAATTTATGGGACCATTTTCAACAATGCTTAGAAAGGTGTGAAACCAAGATCGAGACCCAAAAATCTAAGTGGGACTAATATGCCCCATGTGGCTTATGAGTCTCTAATCACTAAATCTAGGCTAGACAACCTAAAAACACCTAAACTATGATTGGATATTGATTTATATTGAGAAAAGATGCATTAAATGATGCCTGTGGATGCAAAATAAGGCCAATTAAAGCATAAAGAAGGGAAATTATTAATGAAAACCCTAGAGAAGTGTGAAAGTGTGTTACAACACTCCAAATAAGGCATGATTAAGTTCATTTAATTCACAGGGGCCCAAGACCTAATGCTAGTGTGTTAAACACATTACAACACTAATTCAAGGAATCATTAAGCTCAATTTTAGGAGGGCCCAAAAAATTGTGAAAATGTCACCAATGATATTTTTCAACACTGTACTAACATGGAAAAGTAAGTTATCTAACTTATACAATGCTTCAAAATATTTGTGATGATTTTTGCTACTAAAATTAATTTGGGATGATTTAAAAATTACCAAACTAAATAGATGATTTAAGGACAATGCATAAAATATAATTTCTTGAAACTTTCCAAATTGATAGTATAGGTTACCAACAAACCTAGGAAGTGTAGAAAATCACTAGAAAGCTCAAAAAGGTTAGTTTTTGTAGGCCTCTAAGGACTTATTTTCCTAGTGATGAATGGGTCCTAGTATAGGGTTTTTTAAATTGGAAAAATATAATTTCTTAGTGATCATATGTGTTCTTTGTTTCAAGTTTCAAACCGATATTTCAATAACATAATTTTCTATAATTTTATGTTTAAAATGCAAATGCAATGAAGGAAAAATGATCAAATATATGACACATTTTGAAATGCAATTTTGATCTTTTTTTTTTTAATGTGAATGATGAAAAGTACACTAATATGAAAACACTATGCAAAATTAATGTAATATGCATGCAAATTTTTTAATTTTTCAAATTTAAACAATGCAAAAATATAATTTTAGGGTATGTGAAGGATTGTGATGGGCCACAAAGTGGCAATATTTTTACCCAAAATTGATGAAACAAAAAGGGTTTTTAAAGGAGATTATTAAATTTCCACCAATATAAATTGTGCTTTACTTTGAATTTTAAGTAATTATTATTCATTTTTCTATTCAAATTATGACTAAAGTCTTGGTTGATAGGCTAATTGAAAAACATCTATAGCTTTAAAATGGTATCACATTTTTTGAATCCAAAACATGCATCACATTCTATGCTTTGCATGCTATAGGATTAAAAAAAAAGAAAATTTGAATTTCATGAAGTTTTGACCAAGTTAAGGTGGCCAGACATACGAGTTTTTATATTTTTTAAAAATTGTAATAAAAAAATCATAATTAATTATTTACTTGGAAAAAAATTACAAAAAAATATGAATCACATTGGGGCATGAATCCTCTACTTATATCTCAAATATTATAAAAATTAATTATCATTTTATTGTGGTTAGGGTGGTCATACATACACCTAGTTCTTATTTTTTCCTTGAAATTTAAGTACCATTGCATTGAAATTTCAAATTTTAACCAAATATATATATATATATTTTTAAACAAACCTAGTAGTTTAGAAACTACATTCAATTTTCTATAGATTCTATTGTTACATATTTTTGAAATAATATAGATAACTTATTCAAATTTTTACATCAATTTTGCTAACTTTGACTTTTTTTAATTTTTTGCCACTTAAGGGCCTATTTTTTCCATGATGCTCCTGCACATACCCTTTAAACCCCTATATGAAATGAAACTAATTAAAAAATATAAAGAACCCTAAATATAATGAAACTAATGAAAACCTAATGAAATCTATTGTAAAACATAGATCTAGGGTTAAAAGCACTCCAATGTTTAGAAATTTTGTTGTGTTACAATGGTGGGTTCACCAAAATGAAACATAGAAAAATAGGGAATGGGTGATGCATGATGTTCACCAAAAATATCTATTTCACTAATTTCATTCAAAATGTAAGCTATAAGGTTCAAATGAAGAATAAAAATTAAATATGATAGAAAAAATAACCAAAAGGAAGCTCTGACAATGTGTACCTTTCATGAAAGGTGACCTTTTAAAGCTCACTAATGTCTTATTCACCCTATGGTGAATGGGTCCTAGCTAGGGTTCTTGAAAAAAAAAAAATTGGTTCTCTTGTACCAGGTTTGCACTCCTAGATTCTAGATGGTCACTTTCAGATAGTCAAGAATAAATTCTATAGAGGATTTTCTATGATTTAACAAATTTTCTTGAAACTTTGACAACTTTGCAACTTTCTTCAAATTTTCTTGTCAAAGGATCTTCAACATAAAATCTACAATGACAAATAAAAGAGAGAAAACATGTTTGTTAGGTGAATGGGGGTTTACCTTAGTCATACCCTGTTTTGGTAATTAAACCCTAAAATGAAAGAGAAAAGAATGAAGGATGATGAATAAACAACACTATGTGTAACAACTCACCAAACCTTATTTAAACCTTAGATTTAAAATCTACAAACTAGCATGAAGTGTCCTTAATGGATGAGGATCTTGATCATGAAACTTTTCTTGAAACAATTCCTTTGATACGCTTGAATAGACATTATACACTACATCACCATATTAGCTCAAACAACATGCATGATGCAAGAAATATTTGACATAATGATAGAAATCTTGATTTGTGCAATAATCTTCTATAAATGTGCCATTTAATTCCTTGAAAATTCTCTTGATAATGATCTTGATCATAAAATTTTCTCTAGGATTTTAACACTTGAAAATCTCGGATGAACTTAGTGAAATAATCTCTTATTTATACATATCTTAAGATTAATTCCCAAAATTCAAATATCACAAGCCAACACTAAATTTTAGATTTGAAATCATTAAAATACCACCTAAAACACATTTTAAATGGGGGTCTTTGGTCTAAGTGAGGACCCATTCGCCATAGGGAAAATGAGTGCTAGGTCACTTACCTAGGACACACATTGTTCAATGTTAAATATTATGTTAAATTAGGTTCCTAGATCTAAGTGAGGACCCATTCACCCTATGGAAAATGGGTCCTAGGTCACTTAAATAGGACACACATCTTCCAAAGTTAAGTCTTGTGCAATGTCATTTATAAATGTTGGGTTTTGTCCCTAAAAAAAAACAATTAATTAGGCTTGGATTTGAAATAAAGGGGCCAATTGAGGAAAATTAACCTCAATCAGTTAATGAATCCCTAGATTAGTGTGAAAGTGTAAAGGTACACCTTATAACACCAAAAGAAAGGTACAATTGAAGTCAATTTTATTTAAAAGGGCCCTAAACTTAATGTGAATATGAAAAACATATTATAAAACTAAATTAAGGCACAATCAAGCTCATTTTATTATCAATTATTCCAAAATTAAGTGTGAAAAAGGGATATTTTTTTCCTACACTACAATCCCCACATTCGTTATCCTTGATTACTACCTTGATGCTTGGTATGTTTTGAATAATGGGTGTTTTGGATTCTGAAGTAGAAGCCAAGGAATATGGGTCAAAAAATGAGGAGGATGTGGGCCCTTCATCATTTTTTGGTACTTTTGGGACTTTGTAGAATTTGTCTTATAGGTTCTTACAATAGTAGAATGGCTCAATATCACTGTAGATTGGTAACTTCTTTTTCTTCAAAAGGAAATTTGACACATTGATAGTACATGTAAGCTACATCATGCATGGCATGGATCCATGGTCAAGAGATAATGATGTTGTAAGGAAGATGAAGATTGAGCACGTGTTATGTGGTTTCAACAATGGTAGGCCCTACTTGGATAGGTAGCTTGATTATACATTGAGACACCCACTCTTGATCATTGTATTCCCTTATGGTTAGGCCCTTTTTATTTTCATTGGAATCCTTTGAGTAATGCAAGTTTCTAACTAACTAAAGGGTGAACATGTTTAGATCAGAACCTCCATCCACCATGACTCTTTTAACTTTATTCTTGTGAAAAATGACCTCAAGCTACAAAGTGTGACTTTGTAATGGCTGCATTGGGAGGTCTTGTTTAGAGAAGGTAATAAGATGGGGTATGATGATATTCCCCATCATATTTTGGAATTTCTCATTATTTATATTCTTAGATACAAAGGAAGTTGATAAGGTCTTTTCTAATATATCCTTATTTACAAGAGATAGCTTCAATAGTTCTAGGATGGATATTTGCTCAGGGGTTTTCTTTAACTAGTCCAGGGGATTGTAGCCACTAGGGTTTGATGTTGGAAGTGTAATTTGTGATGAAGATCCTTGTATTGTGACCTTTCCACATTGTGTGGTGACTGCACACTTTGTACTAGGTCCTTTGATAGCAATGACCATTACAAGATTATTGTAAGATGTGACCATGTTAGAATATAAATGAGCTACATTAGTGTAATATCTCCCCTTTCCACTATCATTTCCTTTTTTGTGATCTAGCATCTAGTTCATGTATATCTTTAGGTATTGGTTACCTTTTGGTTGACCAATAGTCACATCCCCACTTTCAATGATATATTGGATAATGTTCTTTAGGTTCACACAACTTGTTGTTTTATGTCCTTTGATCTTGTGGAAATTGCAAAGATCCTTTTTGTTATATCAAGGTGGTTTAACTTGAGGTTATTGATAGTTTTGGTAGTTAGGGAGTGTGATTAGGTTTGATTGCACCAAATTCTTCATGAATACTATGATGGGCTCCCCCAATGGTGTGTATTTACGCTTTTTTGGTAGTTATTCCTATTGGGGGGTCCCCTTTGTTGTGCGTTGGTGTTGTTGGTTTGGTTGTTTGGTGGTGGTGTGTTTTTTTGTTGTACATTTTGTTGTGTTTTGGCTGTTGATTAGGGGTTTTTCTATCACTTATGAGTACTTTAGCATAAACTACACCATCATTTGTTACATTCTTATTCTTAGCCCATACATGGGGCTTATCATTAGAACTGGTGGATAGGTGATTGTATTTATACACTTGTGTTCATCCTTATGTGGTTAGAGATCTCTTTATGTTGAGGGCCCTATGGATAATCTCATCATATGTTGTGACACATTGCATCTTTAGTTGAAAGGATAAGTCTGTCAAAATTGGAAATGATGATTCTTACTTGTTCTTTAGGAATAGGTCATTGTCTCTTGTTGGCTCTCTACTTCCACCTTTGTAGGAAATTCATGAAGGATGTTGGCCTCCTCTAAACCCTTAAATCTATAGCTTAGAGATTAGATATTTTCACTAAGTAGTTATCTTTCCCATCATGAAGGTTCATTTCATTATCAACCTAGGGATGTGAACTTGAAATGGGTCAGCACTATATATGCACTAGGACTCAATTGTAATCATCCTTATCTTATAACTAGAAAGGAAACATTATTGAAAGTAAAAAGCTTGAAAGGAATTAGCATAATTATTGAGCATGAATAAACAACTAAACTAAACTAAAATTAATGAGAGAAACATAAATCTCAGCAAACAAACAAGAAGTTACTCTATTTTCCTTGGCTGCAAGAATAGTCATAGAACGAACTTCCAATGGTTGCAGGAACAAGAAAATACTAAGATTGTAACTAATTACTGAACAAAAAGTAACTACTAAACTAAATGGATGGAATTCTCACCAAGTGGGCCCCCTTGAATGAGTCTTCCTAAACTAACTCAAATGTAGCAAATCAAACTATCATTTTATTCATTGAAAACATCATTACATCATAATAACAACATGACTATATTCTTTTGAAATTCAAAATTCAAGTACAATATCAGAACATCCAACCTTGTGACGACGAACATATGATCATTATTTATAGAATGAAAGCTTCTAAATAACCTTCACTAACTAGGTAGTCAACTCCAACAAACTAGGAGGATGCCATTTATTGAAAGCATGAAAAAGAGGAAGGAGGTTATGCATGCCCCAAATTTAGTCAAAACAGTGTTGCCTCAATGAGGATCTAGCATAGCAACACCTACTAAATCTACTCAGCTAATAGACATGGTCATTTAAAGGTAAGTTATAACTTCCACACGAGCTGGAAGTTTCCCTCCATTGACCTCTTTAATGTCCATCTTTTGACTTCTTTAGCAACTGGCTAGCTAGCATTAACTTCTTCCACCTTGCAAGCTTCATTTATATTTGCATCTTAATGTAAATCATCATTATGAAATTAGTGTGCACAAGACAATTGTATATCCATAATCACCTTAAAATAACATTCATTCAGTCACATGTAAAATTAATATAAATATATCACATAGTGGGTTAAATACCATCAAAAGTTACAGGGATAAATTCATGCCCAAAGTTCATAAGTTTTAGAGAAAAATCATAGAAAGTATTAGTAACCATTTGCTAAAACCACATAGTAACAATAACAAACATATGATAAATCCTAACAAAAATGAGTCATTATTTGGTCTTATCATCTCCCCCAACCTAATGATCTATTGATCCTTTAGTAGAGGGAACTCAATTCCTTTGCCTTACCAAAGCCCTAAAATCACCAATTTTTGTTTTCCCTTGATTAGTGTCTATAGTTTTTGAATTTGGATCCCAATAGAACCCCAAGTTTTCTTTCTATTCTTCCCCACCTTGGCCTCTTTACATCTACATCATACTAATAAGTTATGTGGTCTGGTACTAGCCACAACAAAATGGGTGGCTAAAATACTAACATGAGCTAATCGTGTTGCTTCATCCTCCCAAGATGTATATACTTGATGCTCCATTTGCAAGCTATGTAATATTTTTTTAGGGAATGAGGTTCAACCAATTTTAACTGATCTAGAAACTTATTCCATCTCTATGATAAATATCCCAATACTATCCTTCCTATAGTGGTAGCTACATGTTCATATTCTAGGTATGCTTCCTCCCTAGAAGGCATGATCCTCTTTTTGTACTCTGGATTGTAAAGAAGTTTGTGCCATGTGTAGTACATTTCTACAATATTGCTTGATTCAACTATTAGAGATAGGGGGTATTGAGTTATTTTTCTCTATATATTTTGAATTATTTCCCCCAGCGAATTTCATTTTGAATCCATGAAATTAATTCCCTCAAGTGAATATCCCGAATTTATAGGAATGCATTCCATTCATGGTCATTGGGAACAACATAATTGTGTAAACAAAACTCACATAGTGAATTATTAACTTTAGGAGGAGAGGATTGGAAAGCTTGTAAAAATTATTGTGGGGTTTCAATGGAAGAGTCTAGACTAGAAATGACCCTTGAAAACTTAAAGTAACAATTACATTCCCTTAAATGCAATGCATATAACCTTAGGGGAGTCCTACGTTCCATAATTTTTGGTACTAGAGTCACCACATTGTTTACCTTATCCTTTAATGTAGTAATCTCTACATTCTTCTCCTCAATTTCTTCAATTTTCTTATTGATCTCTTCCTAAAGCCTGAGTTTTTGTCTATTCCATTTTTCTTCTTTCTCTTGCATTTCTTTTCATAAATCTAGGGCTACTGATTCCCGTGAAGGAGTAGGAGGTTTGTTCTTTCCTAATATGATCTTCCTTTGCACTAGTTCTTGATGTTCAACTTTCTCTTCTTGCACTAGTTCTTGATATTCAACTTTCTTTGTAATCGTGGAAAGTTCAACCAATCCTATATTTGTCTGCTCCTCAGGAGCTTCTACCAATTCTATATTTTTCTACTCGTTTGAAGCTTTTTCCTTCTTCCTAGGTTTCCCTCTGAGTCTATGACTCCTTTTTGGAGGCACACCAATACTAGACCTGGCCAGTTTTTATTTCTTTGGAGGACTCTTATTTTTCCCCACAACTACAAGATGCTCTGTTTCTTCAATTTTCTACTTTCTAGGGCTAGGATTTAACTTTTTCTAGTTTTTTCTTCTTAGCCTCCCCTTTGCTAATTTATGATTTTCTCATTTTTTCTTCCTCCTTTCAAATAGAAACCCTAGTGTGAACTATGATTTTAGGGGAAACATCAACATTGGGGTCCAAAGATGAACTATCTTCATATGCATGCTTAGATTTAGAGGAACTAACTTATACTATAGTTTCTACTATAGGAGAGTTTGTACTAGGACTTTCCCTAGAATTTGAAGCTCCATGAGTGAATTTAATAACCACCTCATCCCCACTAACCCTATGAGTTAGGGGTTGACCTCTAGGACCCACATTTTCCAATCTGAACTTCTTAATTTTCAAAAATTCATCCCATGACATATTGAATACATCTTGCAAAGACTTTTCTACCAAAAATTTAATCAAACAATGATGGGAAATTTTTTTTTCCATACCTTTGTATGTCTCAGCAACCATTATTACGAGAAGATTATATAGGACGTTTAGCACATTCATCCTCCCTCCATGTCTAACATGATTCAAAAGCTTGAAATGCACAGAATGGAGATAAGATTGGTGACCCTCATAGGTAATGTATTTGATAATGTAAAAAACATGTTTCCATTCCTTCGGTGAAGAAGTTCTTGTTCCTTGTTTTTTTTTAACAAGTGGAGTATCACTAGGCTCGGTGAATTCTGCTCTAGTTGATCCAACATCCCTAGAAGTAGGGTAGGGTTCTCCTTTAGTAGGAAAACCTAACACTTCAACAATCCTTTCTTTGGTGGCTATAACTTTTAATCCTTTCACCATTACCTCACCATTATAAAATGTTTGTGTAAATTCTAAGGCAATGTCATTATTGAAACTATTTAACTTCAAGAAGTAGTCTAGCCAACCATAATTTATGAATTCAGGCTCACAAAGTGCATCCTGTAGGATTACTTGGTGAACTGTTTATTCATTTATAATTAGTTGATCTACCATTGTCTCCACTCACACTCTAGGAAACACCTTTGCAAATTCTTCTTTCCTGCAATCATTCTTTTGAAAACCCAAATTTTCTTCCACTTCCAACAATTCTCACCAATACTAACACCAATTTTGTATGACTTCTCAAGTTTAACTTTTTAGTGGCATTTTGATTTTGACTAAGGAAGTAAAGGAAACATAAAGGAGGGGTACTATGTAAGAAAATGGTGGTGGCTTAATGTCATATCATGCATGCAAGACGTCACTTCAACTACATTTCAAATTTACTACCATGTTGGTTTATGAAACATGATTAATGACATGTATGACACATAGGTTCACACTTTCCCCCCAACCTAAATAAAAGAATGTTTGCACATAGGATGTAATGGAATGATGATAATAGGGAATGCTAAGAAGATTTGCTACATAAAATATCAATATTAAAGTACAGTAAGTGAACAAATACATGTAAGGTAATTAATATAAATTAAGTCATTATGCACGTACCTAAAAAATTGGAATGTATTTTCCAAATAATGTGGAAGAAAGTACTGGTCGCCAAAAATATATAATTGAGCAATTAAATGAAGTTATGGTGGAGTGAAGTAAAAGAGAGAGAGATGGGAGATGAATGGGTGGTTAGGTTTATTAATGGAGAAATGAATTCCCACAAAAAGTGGAATTTTTTATTGTGGTTGCACATGTACCTCTGACTAGACAGAAGGTTGGACACTATGCTCACTTCCTTCAACTACAGGAACTTTAGAGTTTCGGTATTCAATAAATTATTGCATGAATTCCTATTTTGAGGCAGGCCTATGGTGTATCTTGAGGCAATGACCATTGACTAGGAGCTTAAACCAGATAGGATCAATTGTTGCAAGCTAAACATAACCATGGGGGAAGACCTCTACAATCTCAAATGGTCCCAACCACTAGGTTTGAAGTTTTCCTACATTTTCCTTATACCTAGAATCATAAAGAAGTGCCCAGTCACCTAACTAGAACTTCTTTTCTTTGATGTATTTATCACGCCATCTAACTCTCTAGTTCTACACCATCTCATCATGGTGGAGAGCTGATTTCCTCATCTCATCTAAGGAATTTAGTTGCATAACCCTATCCGTTTTTTCCTCAAATATATCTATTCCAAGGTCTAGTGGTGTTCTAAGAGTTTTTTGTTAAAACTCTATAGGAATCATTGTTGTCTTTCCACATAATAGTTAAAAGGGAGTAAAACCAATGGTGGTTTTCCAAGTGGTTCTATAGGCCCAAACAGCTTATGGCAACCTATTTTCCCAATATTTTTCTATGGATTGTTACTATTTTGGTCACAATATATTCTATTTCCCTATTTTTTTCCTCATACTATATGTTGGCTTGAGGGTGATAGAGTGTAGATTTCTTCATAGAGGAATTTTGCAACTTTATTGTCCCTAACATGTTTCATGGCTTTGACCTCAACCCATTTAGTCACATAATCAGTACAAACCAAGATGTAAAATTTTTCATTTGATGGTGGATCAATTGCACCCACAAAATCAAGTCCCCATTTATCAAATGGTTTGATAAATACTTGAGGATATAGAGGAATCTCATCTGATTTAGTTGGTCATCCCATCCTTTGACATCTATCACACTTCCTAGGGTACTTTCCTACATCCTTATGAAGTGTGGGCTAGTAATACCCTATATTGAGAATCTTCATGGTTGTTCTCTTAGCTGCAAAGTGCTCCCCACATATTTCATTATTGTGTACATGTAGTATATCATAGGTTTCATCCTCTCTTACACATATTCTCATCACATGATCTGGTCTAGTATAGAATAAACAACCTACAATCCATGAGAATGTAATTTTTTTTCTCAATAAGAATCCTTTGCTCTTTTGGATAGAAATGAGGGGGAACTCTTCCTATGACCAAATAATTGGCCATATCTGCATACCAAGGTGTATGCACACTGATAGAGAAAAAATGTTCATCAGGAAAGGAGTCATCAATGACTTGAGTGTCCTCTAATGTAATCAATTTAGAGAGAAAATATGCCACAACATTTTCCTTACCTAGCTTGTCTATAATGGTGTTATCAAATTCTTGCATTAACAATAACCACCTTGCTAACCTTCCTGAAATCAATGGATTGTTCATAACATATTTTATGGTTTCATGGTCTGCATGGACAAAGATATGTTATCCTATGATATAATTCCTAAAATTATTGAGAGCATAAATGACTGTTGACATCTCCTTCTTTGTCAATGTGTAGTTAAACTCAACCCCTTATAGGTTCGTGCTCACAAAGTAGATTGTATTCTCAATTCATCCCTCTTTTTGTCCTAAGATATCCCATATAGCATAATCAAATGCATCTATATGAATATGGAAAGGGAGTCCCTAATTAGGGCCTTTGAGAATAGGAGGATGGGTTAATGCTATTCTTAAATCAGAGAATGCTTTATCACAATCCTATGTCCACTAGAACTTAGCATCTTTAGTTAAAAGATTATAAAGTGGTGTTGCCATCTTATTAAAATATTTTAAGAAGAAACCATAGCATCTTACATGTCCCAGGAAAATTCTAACATCTTTTTGCTTGACATAAATAGAAAGATTGGTAATTACCTCAATTTTGGCTAGGTCCACTTGAATTCCATTCTAAGAGATATAATGATCAAAGACCACTCCTTCATGCATCATGATAAAGTGTTTCTCACTATTTAAGGATAGATTATGGTCCTCAAATCTTTCCAAAACCTTTCTTAGGTTTTATAATGCTTCTACAAAATTAGTACCATAAGTAGTGAAATCATCCATGTAGATCTCCATACAATCATGTGAAATATCTGAGAATTTACTAATAACTTGTCTTTGGAAGGTTGCAAGTGCATTGCATAGACAAAATGGGAGTACATAATAGGCATAATTCTAGCAAGGATAGGTGAAATTTATTTTCTCTTGATCTTCAGGTGTAATTTGTATCTCATTGTAACCACTAAATCCATCTAAGAAGGAAAAATACTACTTACTAGCAAGTGAATCCAATAATTGGTCTATAAAAGGAAGGAGAAAGTGATCCTTTTCGGTGGAAGAGTTTAGTTCTCTATAGTAAAAAAAAACTCTCCATTTACCTCCCTTTTTAGGCACAATTACCAAAGGAGACACCTATTGGTTGTCTAAGATAGGATAGATAAATCTTGCATCCAATAACTTATGTAGTTCCCCCTTCACAACCTCCCTTAATGCAAGCTTAATTCTCCTTTGTGGTTTCCTTATTGGTGTAGAATCATATCTAATGTAGATCTTGTGAGTATAAAGTTTTGGATCTAATCCTTTCATGTCATGGTAATCCCATGCAAATGCATGTTGATGCAACTTTAACATGTTTGTTAGGGACAACTGTTGCTCTTGACTAAGCTTGTTATTAATATTCAAAATTTTCACCTCTAAAACTTATACTTGTGTGGTCAACTCAATCATGGTTTTTTCACTGATGCTTGGAATTTTTAATTCATGTGGTAATAATGTATGAATCATATCTGTTATTGTAGGAAATTTAAGTGTAAGAGAAGCAAGTAGAAGTATTTGCAATGGACATGAAGAACTAGATTCATGAGTGGGTGATTCTTCATGCACTTCACAATGGTTTTGAATTATGTGGGATAATATTTCATCTTCCTCCTAAAGTTGCATAAAAGGACTTATGCCTATCATCATGAGTTGTGCCATTGAATTGACCTCATCAACATCTTCTTCAATATGTGGCTAGATGGGGTTGTCCATATCATGGGATGGTTGAGCAAGAGGATAAAGGACAATCTTTTTAGTGCTTCTCCCATGAAAAAGTAGTCATGTCCCCTCACCGAGATCCAATGCAAGTGTATGTTTGTAGGTAACCATGGCCTTCCCAAAATAATGGGATACCCTCCCAATATAGCTTTAGGGGAAATGATCATGAAGTCTGCTAGATATTCCCAAGAGTCGGGAGAACAAAAAGATCTTTTACTATACCATCTAGTTTGACAGTGGAGCTATCAACAAGTTGTAGGACAGTAGGAGTAGGTCTCATATTTCTAACATTCAGTTGATGTAGTATATCCTTAGTAATCACATCAATAGCTACTCCTAATTCTATTAGAGCATGGGTATGTGTAGGATCATGATGGGCCAAAAGTGGAAATATGATGGGTATGTGTAGGGTATGTGGTTGACGACTTTTTTTACCCAAAATTGATTAAATGAAAAAATGGTTTTTAAAGGAGATTCTCACCTTTCCACAAATATAAATTATGCTTTACTTTGAATTTGATAAATAATTATTATTCATTTTCTATTTGAATTATGACTAAAGTCCTGATTAATAGGCTGATTGAAAACCATCTATATAGTTTTCAAATGGCATCAGATTTTTTGAATTTGAAATAAGTGTCACATTCTATGATTCACATATTATAGGATTAAAAAACAATTGAATTTCATGAAGTTTTGACCAAGTTAAGGTGGTTAGACATACAAGTTTTTATATTTTTTAAAAATTGTAATAAAAAAATTCATAATTAATTATTTACTTGGGAAAAATTACAAAAAATATGCATCACATTAGGACATAAGACATCTACTTATATCTAAAATCTTATAAAAAAATATTATCATTTTATTGTGGATAGGGTGGTCAGATAGACACCTACTGTTTATTTTTTCCATGAAATTTATGTACTACTACATTGAAATTTCAAATTTTCACCACAAAGATCTGTTTATAAATAAACTTGTAGACACATAAAAATGACATAGGCCTGCAAACACTATTTTACCACTTTCATCCTAGCATAATTATGACATTTAACTATGTCCTTGGTCCACATTCCACTATTAATTAAATAATTCATTATTATTTAATTAATTCATGTCTCTTGCATTCTTCATGATTATTAAATAAATAAATTTTATTTATTTATTCAGCACCACTAAGGGTCTATTGTCCTCTTATAATTAAATAAATTTCTTAATTTATTTAATTACCTTTATTCATTTATTCTTCCTGATTATTAAATAAATGATTTATATTTATTTATTTAGTATGTCACTAATTCTCATAATTAAATGAATTTATGAATTTATTTAATTATTGGTCATATCCTCTAAATTAAATAAGTATCTTTAGTTATTTAATTGGAAAATTTAACATTTCTCTCATTTAAAAAAAAAAATTAAAATGATCTCACATTATTAATTGTCACTTCATTTAGTAAATAATTTAAAAATCGATTATTTATTGTCACACAAAATCCATATTTTGAACAAATTTAATTCAAAATGGTAATCTTTTTCAAAAAATCAAGTAATTGAGAAAATTCTTGATTTTAAAAATCTACTTTTCAATTCAACTCTTATCTTATTGATTTTTTGAATCTTACAAATCAAGCAATCTTTATCTTCTTGATTTTTGAAAATCTTTATCTTTTTGACTAATTATCACACTTATTCTCAACTGCCGATTTGATTTTATCAAATGACATCTTGACCACTCATTTAATAATTTTTCCTTGACCTTAATTAGGGATTGTCACATGCAATCTTGACCTATGATTTTAGGCTTTTGTCAACTTTCAATCTCATTCATCCATCCAAAATTGCATTTTCTATAAAATGCCAATTTTCTCACATTTGCGGGACCACTTTTGTTATTCTAACAAATTTATGCTTAGATATTCATTTCATACTTTGCACTTAGTTATTGAATTGGATTATTTACTCATAGGAAGAGTCATTTGTCATAGTCATAGGCATAGTCTTATTTTGTCATTCAAATCCTTCAATACTTGCATAGGACATAGCCATCAACATTTGCTCACATACACAAATCTAAGGGAAACGATCATATGCTGCAAGCTAGAAGGTGCTATGGAGGTGAATCACGGAGGGTGCAATGAGTAACTAGTATAACTTTTCTTTCTTTAGTTTTCATTGTACTTGATAACTTCTTTGGGTTTTGTTTTGTGCTCTAATCCACTAACTTTTACCTAAAAAATAACTCATTGATACATTGGTGAACTCGATGTGTTTTTTTTTGTACTTTTCATACAGTTTTTGTTTTATTGAGCCGCATCTGACGCATTGTGATGCATTCAATGGATTAAATAATGCAAACACTTTGATATGTTGCATACATAGTCTAGAAAGCTACATTTGATAGACCGAGATGCACTCACAGTTTCAAACAACATAGAATTGAGTCGCATTTGCTACAAAAAGTGACGTGTTTGCTCTGTTGTGATGCATTTTCCTGGTAATATTTCTTTGCATTTTTGCATTTGGGTTTTCTAGATTTCCTTTTACATTCTGATTTTTATTTTCTGCATTCTAACTAGAATAGGTGTTTTTAGGGTTACTAATCTTTGTTTGCAGCATGTGGAAGCTACATTTTGTGGGTCCAAGACTAGTTGATAAAACTCCAAACTTGTGCTTTTGCAGGTTCGAGTGTCCAAAATTCATTCCAAAAATATTGTGCTTGCTTATTTTTTAAATTAAAACACATTTCTTTTTGGTGCACTTAAAATGAACATGCTTGCAATACTGTCTAACTATGTTTGAAAGTGGTGGGTGAATATGCTCTCACCCTATGCAAACTAGGTGATCAAAAAGCTAGACCCACTTTGCCCCTGTGTAACCTTAATGCAATAACCAAAGTATCCTCTCCCCTTGCATAGTCATTTGATCTTGGGTGTAAGAGAAATGATTATTTCCTCTAGAAATTGGGCCTACTTGGGGATTTCATCACCCCAATGTGACTCAAATTGGAAACAGAGCTAAAGCCAAGCTACCCTGACTGGTATATAAATGTGAATGTTAAGGGAAAACCTAAGATTACAACTGCAGATGTGTCATACAAACCAAGTAGTACTTCCCAAAACCCTGTTGAGCATAACCTCTTCAAGCTAGAGTTCCTCCTAAACGAAGATTAATCTTGTGCTCCATGTATGGCCACTCGAACAAGGGTCCCAAATTAAACACCATTGTGTAGTAAGCCAACAACCTTCTATTTTCTAGTACAACACTAGTCGGTGTGCATCCTTTCATGTCTTTATAGTCTTTAGTATAGGTGATCAATTTTCCATGCGAGTTTCATGGGGATTGGAAGGTTGGTTGGCCTAAGAAGAGAGTGCACTATGAGGGGGAGCTTGTGTATCCAAGCTTTTGGATTCACATGCTACTAATATGTAGCTGGGGAAACCCATGTAGAGTCTCATAGATATTGTCCTAGCTTAACCATATGATTGTACTTGTTCTCTTTTATGTTTGGTTACATTTAAAATATTGTGTGTGTCAAGTGTTTGTTGATACTAAAATGAAACAAACAACACAAAACATTTGAAAATAAATAGTTAAACTTTCAAAAATTCAATTTTTTGACCAAAACATAAAAAAATTGATGTTTTTGTATTCTACAACACATCTATTAAACTGCAATTGCTCTGTCATGCCGTATTTTCTAGACTTCGCAATGCATCTACATTGCTAAAACACATTTGCTACTCCAAACACTGCATTCACTTATCCAGAAATGCATTTGCAATCTGTAAAGCCACATTTGAAACACTAGACCGCATTGGCCATCTGTTAAGCCACATTTGAAAAACTGAACTATATTTGCCATTTCTAGCACTGCATTTGATAACTAAAACACATTTGTGACCTAAAACAACCCATTTTCCTGTAACAAAATAAACCCTAATTCACACTAGAATTCAAGTGTAGACATCTTAGCCTACTATCAAAACATCTTTTTCAACAGTCTCTATCAGAAACCAAAACTAAAATTGCTCAAAACATCCATTATTTGCATTCATTAGCTCGCATTTTAACCATAGGTTTAAAATTTCAAAATTTTAGTTGCATTCCCTAAGTGTCATAATCGTCATTTTTTGCATAAATTTTTCCGTAGGTTTCATCTAGGAAAACTTTGTATTAGGCCAAATCCCCATGTAATGCCCCATCTTAATAACCTAAGAATGTTGCAAATGTGTTATAAAGGTGTAATAATTAATAACATTTTTTTTCCACAGTCCATGATGCTAGTATGCAAGATTTTTGGAAAAAACTGTGTGATTTTTTATATCATCAACGTTTCGGATCATACTCCATGATCCATCATCAGGATGATTAGCAGTAGAGTCATAATAAATATTAACATAAAGATGATCCATGGTGTAATAATTTTTTAAAAAAAAATTAATTATTAAATTAATTAGTTGCATACATTCGTTAAGTTACAAGATGATACACTACTTTGAGTTTTCCATAAGTGACTTAAGTATTTCGCATTGCACATAATAAATATTAACATAAAGATGAACATTGCAAAACATTGAAATTTCCATTCAAGATAATATAAAGTACCAACTTGTTTTCTTACATTACATTTAATCACATATACAATACTCATCCATCTGATGAGGTAGTTCAAATAATAATTACAATTACAATTACATTGTTCACCTCTTATACAATTGAGGGATGGTTTCAAATACAAGTTTACAATATACTATGTTGAAAGTACACATAAGATCCAAGTGCAAGCTCTCCATCCATGAAGCTCTCGATGCCATGATCAAACTGGGGACCCAACAGAGTAAGGTGCATGTTCCACCCAACCATGTGGTACCCGTAGGTCCACCCCTTGTGCTAGGAGATAGTAATAAGGTTAGCTAGACCTAATCTACTAACCCTAGACACTAGTACACAACAAACTATTGGTTACATTGCTTCCAGATTTAGACAATTGATTTTACTACAAATACAAGGTTAACTATTATTCTAGGTGGAGTATCATCACAAAGTTGCAAAGGTTACCCTGGTGTTTCTTCCTAGGTTCCGGCCCCCAATCCTTGGGTTACCCTGGTAACCTCTTACAAAACTTGGCCCCTATTGCATACTATTGTAGAATCGAATGTCTCTTAAGAAAACAAGACACCGATTTTCCATTCCAGGCCTTCTTAACTTATACTCATGACTATAGTAGCTCAAGAGTCATAAGTGAGGCATTTAAATCTTGTTAAGTGTTTTAATCTAACTACTATGTTCTTTAGTTTTCACTGACTTACTAACTATTTGTAAGTTACCCTGACACCACTTTGTGTGTCAGCCCTTACAAATAGCCACTCCCCTAAAAATAACAAGGTATCTAAGTTCTTTGACTAAGGTTTACATGGTGTACCTATAACCAAAATCAAAATATAAGACTAGACATGTTATAATAAACATCAAATCATTGTTCATAAAACAAGTGTCGAATCACCACACAAATCCATGTTCACATCCATAGTTAACACAAGAACTCAACTTAAATAATCACAATCCCCATTTAACAATAGGTCTAGAAGACTTAAACAATCACGACATTCCCAATTTGCCCAACAGAAAACATAATTAAAACAAATCAAAGGATATAACGTCTATTACTTGGATTTACTAATCCACTTGCATCAGTTTATTAATCACATGAATATAAAACAACTTAATAAAAGATCTATTTTAAAATAAATAAAAATAATTGTTTTATTTATTCTATTCTTTTGATTTTCTCAATTTCACATAAAAGTACATTCTATGTTTTCTCAATTCATAAATTTCTCATATGATAAAATAAACAAAATTATTTTTCTAAAACTTAATACATTACAAGTCTTTCTAATATTTATATAAAATTTATATATATTAATTCTAACATAATATATTCATATACACACACATATATATATAAATATATATATATACATACTTTTATATATATATATATAAACATATATATATATATATAGATATATATATTATATATATTTTAATAAAAAAAAACAATAAATAAAATTCGTATTTCAAATTCAACGCATTACAAACTCGTATGATTTTTTTTTATAAAATAAAACTTAAGTAAATGAAACCCTACAGTCGGGCTGCGGCCTCCCTGTGGGGAGAGCGCGGCTATTGCCGTGGCTGCTATGTGCGGCCACTGCCATGGTGTGCTCACCCCTGTGGGGTATGGGGAGGGCTTCGGCCCTTCCCTTAAAACCCTGCAATTTTTTTTTTTAATAAAAAAAAATTCTATTTCGCATACGGATCCATACGAAATATAAAACGAAATTATATTGTATCCAATAAAAATAATTCTGACGAATTTCGTGTGCGGATTAATTTCCGTACGACGATTTCCCAATTAATTATCATATATTAATAAAAGAAAAGCTTCTTTCACAATTCAATTTAACTGTATATATATATATATATATATGATATATATACAAATATATATATACAAACATGTATAAATCCTCAGGGTTCTGGAAAATTTAAAAAGGATTTTCTTTTAAAATAGAGAAATAATCACGGGGAATTTTTAAAAATAAACAATAAATTTGAGCAGGAATTTATAAAAGATTTTGCAAAATATTTCCATACCAATTTAAAATTTCCCAAAAATTTAATTTTCTCTTTCAGCAAACATTTTCCCTCATAAAAATTTAACTAATTTCTATAGATAATAGAGGTTTTCTAAATTATCAAATTTCACAAAATAAGTTACAAAAAATGATTTCTTTCACGGAAAATATAGGGATTTAAAAGTTGATCTTGTTTCTTTTCTCAAACAATCTTTTCCAGAAACTAATGAAATTTATTCTCGGAAAGAAATTAAACATTTACTAATAAAAATACTTGATTTCCTTTGCTGTTTGGTGAAGAAAATCTCTGTAGCCTTTGTAGCCTCTGTTGCCTATAGCTACCAATTCCTTCCTGAGAACCAATTCCAAAACAACCAAAAGCCAAAGATCTTCCAATTCCAAAATTAGCAAAAAGCCAAAGATCTTCCACAAATTTGCAACTGAGTATCAAAAAGCATTTACCAAGAATTTTTACAGAGCCAAAACCAATTTCCCGTGAATGAAAAAGACATCCTCTGTAATTTTACCGAGATCCAAAATATCCTCCATAACCAATTTCCTCAACAAGAATCATTTAACACACTGGCACACATGTCGAGAAGTGGTTATGAAAATATCTTCTCCACTTCATAGCAATTTTTCCATTTCAAATTTGCATGAAATTTTTAATTTTATTTAATTTAAATTTTACAACCACTATAAAAATCTCATGCATATTTTTTTAATTTAAATTTACAATTTTCAAATGCAATATAATTTACACACTTAATAATTTAATTTAATTTATTTATTTATTTAATTAAATCAGTTTAACCTTTTAAGATCAACCATTTAACCAAATAAGCTAATTAATGAATTAAATTATTAAGCAAGTAATTTCTACCACATTTAAACATTAATTTAAATACCAATAATTAAAGCACAATAAACTAACATTAAAATTAACCAATATTTAATTTTCAACAATTTATTCAAACATAAAATGACGATACAAACCTATGACTCTGAACTAAAACAGACAAAGTACTATGACCTGGGTTAAAGACTAGACTAGGATAAACCAAACTACTATCTCCCAATCAATGTTTCCGTTGAGTCTTCACACGCTCAGACCTGAGTACCCAGGTGGAGTCGGTGTCATGTACTTGCAATTTTGTGCAATCAAGCAATAACATGCATACAAATATATATATAAAGAATTAAATAGACACACCGTGCAGAGAAAATCACAGATATCACAGGGCACTCGCAAGCGAGTGATGTGATTCCGTTCTCCACACCAATACACTTCACAGCAAACTAACGAAATAAATAGATGTTAGTCCATCATAACATATACATAGCAATAATCAACTGAAAATAAAACATCTAAACTATATCCAATCATGTTTGAAATCAATAATCATCAAACAAGTATCATCATGTCACAAAATAACCCACTATTGCTCAAGACCAGCGATCAAAATATCCAACATAGCATCATAGGTCTAACAATGTGAAAACATAACAACAGAAAGCATAAGCATAAATGGAGGGGTACTACATCCTCCCCCGCTAGGATCAGGCTTGCTCCTGAAAGCCTGCGAACAGATAGGGATAAAGTTCCCTCATGCGTGTTGCATCCTCCCAAGTAGCTGAAGCCTCATGGCTAGGATCCCATTGGACCCTCACCTGATCAACGTCTTGACCCCTGAAACCGAGCGTCCGGCGCTGTATAATAGCCACGGGCTCCAAAGCCAGCTGCCTGTCCTCTACCTGTAACACATTCCAATCAAGTACATGAGATATGTCAGGATGATATGGTCTAAGAACTGATACATGAAAAACATCATGAATACGAGACAAACTGGGTGGTAAGGCGAGTCGATATGCCACGGGACCAATTCTCTCTAAAATATCGAACGGTCCTATGAAACGAGGTGCAAGCTTAGAGCCTTTTCTGTAACGGATTGGACTCTTTTGCGGTCGCACTCAAAGAAACACTCTATCACCAACAACAAACTGTCGATTGATCCTATGCGCATCGGCATACTTCTTTTGCCTATCCTGAGCTGCTATCAAATGCTCTCTAATACGGTCAACGTGTTGCTCCATGTCTCGAAGCATTTCAGGTCCAAGTAACACTGTATCCTCAAGTCGATCCCAACTTAGTGGAGTTCGACAAGGACGACCATATAATGCCTGAAATGGTGGCATACCTATGGAACTCTAATATTCGTTGTTGTAAGTGAATTCTACTAAGTATAGATAATCCTTCCAACATGATTGTTGGTCCATTACGTACATCCTAAGCATATCCTCTAATATTTGGTTAACTCTTTTAGTTTGACCATCAATTTGAGGATGATATGCTGAACTAAAGTTCAATTGTGTACCTAGAGCATATTGTAATGAAGTCCATAAGGCTGAAGTAAATACAGGATCTCTATCTGATATAATCCTATGAGGAATCCCATGTAATCTAACGATGTCCTCCATAAATATCCTAGCTACGGATGAAGCATTGTATGATGATCGTACAGGTGAAAAGTGAGCTACTTTAGTCAAACGGTCAACAGTTACCATAATGGCATCATGTCGACGTGATGACGTAGGTAACCCTACAATAAAGTCCATGTCTCGAAGCATTTTAGGTCCAAGTAACACTCTATCCTCAAGTCGATCCCAACTTAGTGGAGTTCGACAAGGACGACCATATAATGCCTGAAATGGTGGCATACCTATGGAACTCTGATATCCGTTGTTGTAAGCGAATTCTACTAAGTATAGATAATCCTCCCAACGTGATTGTTGGTCCATTATGTACATCCTAAGCATATCCTCTAATATTTGGTTAACTCTTTTAGTTTGACCATCAGTTTGAGGATGATATGCTGAACTAAAGTTCAACTGTGTACCTAGAGCATATTGTAATGAAGTCCATAAGCCTGAAGTAAATACATGATCTCTATCTGATATAATCCTACGAGGAATCCCAAGTAATCTAACGATGACCTCCATAAATATCCTAGCTACGGATGAAGCATTGTATGATGATCGTACAGGTGAAAAGTGAGCTACTTTAGTCAAACGGTCAACAGTTACCATAATGGCATCATGTCGACATGATGACATAGGTAACCCTACAATAAAGTCAATGGATATAATATCCCATTTCCATTCAGGAATGAGATGTGGCTGCAATAATCCAGCAGGATGATGATGCTCAGCTTTAACTCGCTGGCATTCAAGACATCTCGATACATAGTCAGCAATATCACGTTTCATACCAGGCCAAAAATACAATTGCCGAATATCGGCATGCATTTTCTTGACTCCTGGATGAGCTGAATACGGAGCTCGATGAGCTTCAGTCATTATTAATGTTCGAAGACTCTCAACATGTGGTACATAAATACGACCTAAATTCTGTAATATACCATCCGATTCTAGGATATACCCTACTAATCGACCTTCTAAAGGTCTACCCAATTCAATTTCTGACTTCACTTCCTGATATAATCTATCAATAGGAAGTGCGGCTACTATTTGACCTCTCAAATCTACTTCAAGAGTAGTAGCAGAGATCTCATGTCGACGTCAGCTAAGAGTGTTAGCCACTACATTCTCTTTGCCTTGAACATATTTTACTTCAAAATCATACTCACACAAAAACTCCATCCACCGTCTTTGCCTAGCATTTAAGTTAGGTTGCGTAAAGATGTATTGCAAACTACGGTGATCAGTATGCAGTTCGAAATGATGACCTAATAAGAAATGCCTCCATCGAACTAATGCATGCACTACCACAGCTAGTTCTAGGTCATGAGTAGGATAGTTTAATTCATGATCCTTGAGTTTGTGAGACTCATAAGCAATCACACGCCCATCCTGCATGAATACTGCTCCCAAACCCTCTAAGGATGCATCCGTGCATAGTACAAAATCCTTAGTAGATCAGGAACAATCAGTATAGGTGCATTAGTCATCTTTTCTTTAAGAGTTTGAAAATCCAACTGACACTATTTTGTCCAAACAAACTTCTTCCCTTTCCTCTGAAGAGAAGTAATAGGATGACCGATTCTAGAAAATCCCTCTACAAACCACCTATAATAGCCAGCTAGACCCATAAAACTACGGACTTCACCTACATTAGCAGGTGCGGGCCAATCTACAATAGCTTGGATCTTTGAAGGATCCACAACAATACCTTTCCTAGATATCACATGTCCAAGGTATTTTATTTCAGGTTGAAAGAAGTCACACTTCTTCAGGTTCGCATACAATTGATTTTCCCTTAAACATTGCAATACCTGCCTCAAGTGTTCTTCATGTTCCTTCATGTTTCTCGAATAAACTAAAATATCATCGAGAAATACCAGGACAAAGCAATCGAGGTATGACGAAATACACCATTCATTAAACTAATGAATACATACAGTGCATTCGTTAACCCAAATGGTACTATTGTGAATTCATAGTGCCCATAACGAGTTTGAAAAGCAGTTTTATGAATGTCTGTTTCAGCTATACGCAATTGATGGTAACCAAATTTCAAATCAATTTTAGAGAACACATTAGCTCCCTTAATTTGATCAAAAAGATCATTGATTCTAGGCAAAGGATAACGATTCTTAATCGTAACCTTGTTCAATTGACGATAGTCAATGCACAGCCTAAGAGATCCATCCTTCTTCTTTACGAAGATGACAGGTGCTCCCCAAGGGGAAACACTAGGATGAATAAAACCCTTTTCTAATAGTTCCTCTAACTCCTAAGTCATCATTCTATATGGAGCCCTAGATATAGGTTCAACTCCAGGGACTAGGTCAACTCTAAAGTCAATATCCCTCTTCGGTGGCATTTCAGGAATGTCATTGGGAAACACATCAACAAATTACCTAAGAATAGGATGATCATCAAGAGATACCTCTCGACTCTCACCCTCTTCCAAATCAGTAACTATTGTTCCAAACAGTTGACATCCCTGACGAAGACATCTCTTTAATTGCATAGCAGATATCATCCACAAAGAGATAGGTCTTTGAATACCTACGATTTCCACTTTCACACCTAAATCATTAATGCAACTAACTGTCTTAAGTTGATAGTCAATAACAGCATGATAAGATGCTAGCCAATCCATACCTAAAACTATATCATACGATCCTAAGGGTGTAACATATAAATCTACTAAGGTAGTTACCGTACTAATTTTAAGTTCACAGTTATGTACTAAGTTTTCTACTGCTACTTTCATCCCTGAGGCGAATTCAAATTACCACTTACCACCTTGCTTTACTGCCACAAGACCACAACGGTCAACGATGGTCGGTGAAATAAAGGAGTTAGTGGCTCCGGAATCAAAAAGTATAGAAACACTAACACCATGTAACTTACCTAAAGTTTCGACCACCGTGTTTTGGTAATCAGATTGGTGGTCATTAACCGTAGCATATACTGTATGTGCTCATCCTGTATCACCCACTATAGGCTCTAAAGCGGTAGGTCGAGGCCCATAACCAGTAGAACCTCTCATCGGACACTGCCTAGCTATGTGTCCCTGCTGCCCAAAAGAATAGCAACTTGTGCCTCTGCCGAATCCTCTGCCACCTGAAGGTGCATTGGATTGCTGGTAACTACTCCTACTCACAATAGACTGAGCACCCTGCGCATGCTGATCTTGCCTATTGCGCTTGTTGTGCCACCAGTTACGACCCTTTCCTATTTGAGGACTGTTTTGTTGTTGTGGTTGAGGGTTATTGTTCTTTTGAGGTGTTCATTGTTGTTGTTGCTTCCCACCCTTTGTGGGTGTCTGTTGGTTCTTGGAAGAACCACCTGTATATGCCTATCCACCCCGTGGACTAAAACCTGCTGTAGGAGCACTACCAATCTGCACTCCTGTGTGCCCACCTAAAGCCATAATAAGGTTCTCCTCTACAATTCGAGCCTTCTCCACCATGACTTCCATAGTCTTTGGCTCAAAGACTCGGACACCACCACTGATGTGGGCGTTTAAACCCCTAATGAAGTGATGTACTAGCATAGGCTCATCATCGCCAATACCAACATACTGCTTAAGTTCATAAAACCTACGTTCATATTGCTCTACGGAAAGAGCCATCTGACGTAGATCATGGAACTCGTCAGCCCTATGCAGCCTCCAATGTTTCGAAAGGAACCAAGCTCTAAACCTCTCGAGAAACATCTCCCAAGATACTGAACCAATATCTATGTGGAGCTTCTGCTCCTCTAGGCACCACCAAGTAGAGGCGAATCCTCTCAAGTGCATAATAGCGCATCTGGCACGGGTATTGCTACTGTAAGGGTGCATGGCGAAGCATCTACCCAAATCTAGTAGCCAGGTCTCAGCCTCTAAGCCACCTCCAGTACCATCAAAGGTAGGAGGGCATGCTCTTAGTAAATCCCTCATGTGAACAACAATAATAGAATCCTGATGTGCCATGTCCTCTACTCTCCTAGGAGATCTATCTCTCTCTCTGACAACCTCCTGCTCATCTACCTATCTAGGTCCAAGATGAGCTAGGACCTCCTCTAATAATGGACGTATCTGAGAACCCTCTACTGCTGACTATACGGGATTCTATCCCTCATTTCTCTGACCCATCTGTTCTTCCTGATCACTGTGATGAGGGCTAGGAGGGGGAGTAACCTGAGGGATTGGCCCTCAGCCTCCACCTTGACCACTACCATGACCTCTTCCTCCTTGCCTAGGCATGTTCCTACACATAACAATAATGAGTCTTAGATACTATTCAACCAAGGCTAACAGTTGTGACACTACGTACTAGGTCAACCTAATGGGCTTGTGATTACCCAGAGCGTCCTGTGTTTGTAACCTTGGCTCTGATACCAATTTGTAATGCCCCGTCTTAATATCCTAAGAATGTTGCAAATGTGTTTAAAGGTGTAATAATTTTTTTTTTTTAAGTTTAATTATTAAATTAATTAGCTGCATACATTTGTTAAGTTACTAGATGATACACTACTTTGAGTTTTCCATAAGTGACTTAAGTATTTCGCATTGTACATAATAAATATTAACATAAAGATAAACATTGCAAAACATTGAAATTTCCATTCAAGATAATATAAAGTACCAACTTGTTTTCTTACATTGCATTTAATCACATATACAATACTCATCCATCTGATGAGGTAGTTCAAATAATAATTACAATTACAATTACAATTACATTGTTCACCTCTTATACAATTGAGGGATGTTTTCAAATACAAGTTTACAATATACTATGTTGAAAGTACACATAAGATCCAAGTGTGAGCTCTCCATCCATGAAGCTCTCAATGCCATGATCAAACTGGGGACCCAACGAAGTAAGGTGCATGTTCCACCCAACCATGTGGTACCCGTAGGTCCACCCCCCGTGCTAGGAGATAGTAATAAGGTTACCTAGACCTAATCTACTAACCCTAGACACTAGTACACAACAAACTATTGGTTACATTGCTTCCAGATTTAGAAAATTGATTTTACGACAAAGACAAGGTTAATTGTTATTCTAGGTGGAGTGTCATCACAACGTTGCAAAGGTTACTCTGGTATTTCTTCCTAGGTTCTGGCCCCCAATCCTTGGGTTACCCTGGTAACCTCTTACGAAACCTGGCCCCTATTGCATACTATTGTAGAATTGAATGTCTCTTAAGAAAACAAGACACTGATTTTCCATTCCAGGCCTTCTCAACTTATACTCATGACTGTAGTAGCTCAAGAGTCATAAGTGAGGCATTTAAATCTTGTTAAGTGTTTTAATCTAGCTACTGTGTTCTTTAGTTTTCACTGACTTACTAACTATTTGTAAGTTACCCTGACACCACTTTGTGTGTCGGCCCTTACAAATAGCCACTCCCCTAAACATAACAAGGTATCTAAGTTCTTTGACTTAGGTTTACATGGTGTACATATAACCAAAATCAAAATATAAGACCAGACGTGTTATAATAAACATCAAATCATTGTTCATAAAACAAGTGTCGAATCACCACACAAATCCATGTTCACATCCTTAGTTAACACAAGAACTCAACTCAAATAATCACAATCCCCATTTAATAATAAGTCTGGAAGACTTAAACAATCACGACATTCCCAATTTGCCTAACAGAAAACACAATTAAAACAAATCAAAGGATATAACGTCTATTATTTGGATTTACTAATCCACTTGCATTAGTTTATTAATCACATGAATATAAAACAACTTAATAAAAGATCTATTTTAAAATAAATAAAAATAATTGTTTTATTTATTCTATTCTTTCAATTTTCTCAATTTCACATAAAAGTACATTCTATGTTTTCTCAATTCATAAATTTCTCATACGATAAAATAAACAAAATTATTTTTCTAAAACTTAATACATTACAAGTCTTTCTAATATTTATATAAAATTTATATATATTAATTCCAACATAATATATTCATATACACACATATATATATATATATAAATATATATATATATATATACATACTTTTATATATATATATATAAATATATATATATATAGATATATATATAGATATATATATTATATATATTTTAATTTAAAAAACAATAAATAAAATTCGTATTTCAAATTCAACGCATTACAAACTCGTATGAATTTTTTTTTACAAAATAAAACTTAAGGAAATGAAACCCTACAACCGGGCTGTGGCCTCCATGTGGGGAGAGCGCGGCCATTGTCGTGGCTGCTGTGCGCGGCCACTACCATGGCGTGCTCACCCCTATGGGGTATGGGGAGGGCTTCGACCCTTCCCTTAAAACCCTGCAATTTTTTTTTTTCAATAAAAAAAAATTCTATTTTGCATACGGATCCATATGAAATATAAAACGAAATTATATTGTATCCAATAAAAATAATTCTGACGAATTTCGTGTGCGGATTAATTTCCGTATGGCGATTTCCCAACTAATTATCATATATTAATAAAAGAAAAGCTTCTTTCACAATTCAATTTAACTGTATATATATATGTATATATATATGATATATATACAAATATATATATACAAACATGTATAAATCCTCAGGGTTCTGGAAAATTTAAAAAGGATTTTCTTTTAAAACAGAGAAACAATCATGGGGAATTTTTAAAAATAAACAATAAATTTGAGCAGGAATTTTATAAAAGATTTTGCACAATATTTCTGTACCAATTTAAAATTTCCCAAAAATTTAATTTTCTCTTTCAGCAAACGTTTTCCCTCATAAAAATTTAACTAATTTCTACTGATAACAGAGGTTTTCTAAATTATCAAATTTCACAAAATAAGTAACAGAAAACAATTTCTTTCTTGGAAAATACAGGGATTTAAAAGTTGATCTTGTTTCTTTTCTCAAACAATCTTTTCCGGACACTAATGAAATTTATTCTCGAAAAGAAATTAAACATTTACTAATAAAAATACCTAATTTCCTTTGTTGTTTGGTGAAGAAAATCTATGTAGCCTTTGTAGCCTCTGTTGCCTGTAGCTACCAATTCCTTCCTGAGAACCAATTCCAAAACAACCAAAAGCCAAAGATATTCCAATTCCAAAATCAACCAAAAGCCAAAGATCTTCCACAAATTTGCAACTCAGTATCAAAAAGTATTTACCAAGAATTTTTACAGAGCCAAAACCAATTTCCCATGAATGAAAAAGACATCCTCTGTAATTTTCCCGAGATCCAAAATATCCTCCATAACCAATTTCCTCAACAAGAATCATTTAACACACTGGCACACATGTCGAGAAGTGGTTATGAAAATATCTTCTCCACTTCACGGCAATTTTCCCATTTCAAATTTGCGTGCAATTTTTAATTTTATTTAATTTAAATTTACAATTTTCAAATGCAATATAATTTACACACTTAATAATTTAATTTAATTTATTTATTTATTTAATTAAATTAGTTTAACCTTTTAAGATCAACCATTTAACCAAATAAGCTAATTAATGAATTAAATTATTAAGCAAGTAATTTATACCACATTTAAACATTAATTTAAATACCAATAATTAAAGCACAATAAACTAACATTAAAATTAACCAATATTTAATTTTCAACAATTTATTCAAACGGAAAATGAGGATACAAACCTATGACTTTGAACTAAAATAGACAAAGTACTATGACCTGGGTTAAAGACTAGACTAGGATAAACCAAACTACTATCTCCCGATCAACGTTTCTGTTGAGTCTTGACACGCTCAGACCTGAGTACCCAGGTGGAGTCGGTGTCATGTACCTATAATTTCATGCAACCAAGCAATAACATGCATACAAATATATATATAAAGCATTAAACAAACACACCGTGTGGAGAAAATCACAGATATCACAGGGCACTCGCAAGCGAGTGATGTGATTCCGTTCTCCACACCAATACACTTCACAGCAAACTGATGAAATAAATAGTTGTTAGTCCATCATAACATATACATAGCAATAATCAACTTAAAATAAAGCATCTAAACTATATCCAATCATGTCTGAAATCAATAATAATCAAATAAGTATCATCATGTCACAAAATAACCCACTATCACTCAAGACCAGCGATCAAAATATCCAACAAAGCATCATAGGTCTAACAATGTGAAAACATAACAGCAGAAAACATAAGCATAAACGGAGGGGTACTACACTCCACACTTTGCAGAAATCATTTTTTTGAAAACTAGGTTATCTTGGGACTTTTTCATTATTCCTCTTTTTGGTCATTGTCCTTTTTGTGATAACTTCCAACTCAATAGTCTAGTTAGGTAGGCTCACTCATGGACCTTGTTATTTAGTATCTTTAAGCAAGTCCTTTGATAATCTAAATTGTGACATAAGTCAAGCTTAGAGTGGTTAGGAAAACCTTTCTCCAAATATTGTCCAAGTTACTTCGTCCTCATTTTTATTTTAGACTTCACATGGCTCATCCTATTCCTCATTTTGAACCTGGACTTTTCATTAATCGTCTTAGTCCTTAGTTAGCATTATAATAATAGTACTCATTTGACACTTTGGCTTTAACAACCTTGTCATCTTGCATCAATCATTTCCTTAGACAAATGTCATCATCACCTTGCATTTTCATCCTTTATCCCAAAATTCATAACTTGTCATCCTAGTCATCATTTTACATTAGCCATTTTCTTCCAAAAACATAGTCTTACATTAGCATCCTTTATAAAAAATAAAAAATCATAGGTTAGTATCATCCTTGCATTTAATTTTCATTCTTATCACTCTCATTTGAGCAATTTCCTATTATGGTGGAAACTAGACTCCAAAGAAAGAAAATACAAATGGAAAACTTTGGACAAGATTCCAATTCCAATATCACCAATTGCACTTATGACCCAAATTTTACTTTTGACAACCCATTTAAAGAAACAAATACTCAACCTCTCATGACCATACCATCCTCATCAAATAACCCTTTTGAACCATTCTTACGTAAGGATGAATATGGACAATTACTTGAGGAAAACCTAGAGGTAGCAACACAAGATCCAAAGGTCGCCTACTTCATAAAACAAATGGTCTTATATGACAGAGACAAATATTTAGCCATAATTTTAACTCAACGAGCTAAATTACCCCATGGGTTTGACATTAATGCTTTGAGACCAACATCTTCTGACCATAATGTCAACAATACAAATAACATGTCCAATAGTAGTCAAGCTCCAAACAACACAAATGATAAATTTATTTATGCTACCTCTCAAACTATCACAACTACCATGAGTGATACCTCCAACATTCCAAAAAATTCCAATTCAATCAATGATACATCCATTGGAAGAACACAAGCCATCACATTTCCTACACTATCCACCATATCATCACAATCAGCTGTAACCACCTTTAGGTCCTCAAAAATGTGGGCAAGTGATTCCAATCCTATATTTTCCACTTCGGTAAATGTCATGGGGGCATCATAAAGCCATTCAAATCTTCCATTTATGACTATATCTAGTACCATGAGTGCATCCTCATCACATCCTCTCATTGGTACCTCACATAATCCTTTGAGTGGAGGTAAATGATGTCTCCTTATCCAAGGACCACAACCAAATGTTAACACATCAACAAAGTTTAATACCAACCTCTCCCAAGGACAAAACATGAATATTCCTTTGGAACAATTCCAACAACCCTAACAAGGAAATCAAAACATGCAACCTATGGAATCTACCAGACACCAAAATATTCATAGTTACCATATTCCCCAAACATTGACCCAAATGGCTGCGGAACACATTTCAACATATTCATCCCATATGCATACCCATCAACACGTCCCCAATCCAAACTTTCAATACCAACACACAAACCAAAACACATCATACATGTCACAACAACACATTCCTCAAAAACACACTAAAATCCACTCACAACATGTAGGGACCCATGGGGTACCAATCAAGCCAATGTATGGTGCCAGAAATGACCCTATAATCGATGCCTTGCAAGCTAAGCTAATCGGTCTAGAGAAAACCATAGAAAACATGAAAATATTTGAAAAGAAATAAAAAGTGTCATATGATCTATCCATATATACCTTTGACATGAACTTATACATGTTTCCATTTCCTCTGGGATATGTGTTACCAAATTTTACCAAATGCAGAGGAAGGACAAACCCTATCGAGCATGTCCGAGAATTCACGACCAACTATATGGATGTTACCTATGAACATACATGATGAGACTCTTTTCTAAAAATTTTGTAGGTCCTACCCTTGAATAGTTCTACCCTCAAAAGGATATCAAACCATGGGACGAACTTAAAAACAAGTTCACAAAAAATTACTCGTATAACATTAACATGAACACCTCTATTACTAGCCTATGTACTCTCACACAGGAGGATATAGATGAAACTTGTATCCCATTCTTTCAAATATGGAGAAGTATAGCTAGTCACTAATACATTGACATACCCAAAAAATAAAAGGTTGACATGTTCGTTCAAACACTTTTGGGCCCCCTGAAATATAGATTGCAAGTTCATTGTTGCACAACTTTTACAGACCTAGTCGAAAAGGGTGTCCAAGTTGAGAAAGCTCTTATTGAAAAATCAAAGCTAAATTATGGTCCTAGAAACACAAATGAAAATACTCCCACTAAAAAAAATAATTATTGGGTCAAAGGGTATGTGTAGGATCATCATGTAAAAAAACAAAACCTTAAGTGGGAAAAAAATTAGAAAAATCAAAGTTAGGCAACTTGATGTAAAAATTTGAATAAGTTATCTATATTATTTCAAAAATATGTAAGAATATAATCTCTAGAAAATTGAATGTAATTTACAAACTACTATGTTTTTTTAAACAAACTAAAAATCTATTCGGTGAAATTTTGAAATTTCAATGCAGTGGTACTTAAATTTCAGGAAAAAAATAGAAAGTAGGTGTTTGTCTGACCATCCTAACCACAATAAATTGATAATATTTTTTATAATATTTTAGATATAACCAGAGGACTCCTGCCCCAATGTGATGCATATTTTTTTGTATTTTTTTTCAAGTAAATAATTAATTATGAATTTTTTATTACAACTTTTTAAAAAATATAAAAACTTGTATGTCTAACCACCTTAACTTGGTCAAAAATTCATGAAATTCATTTTTTCCTTTTTTAATCATATAGTATGTAAAGAATAGAATGTGACACATGTTTTAGATTCAAAAAATGTGATAATATTTGAAAGCTATAGATTTTTTTCAATCAGCCTATCAATCAGGACTTTAGTCATAATTTGAATAGAAAATGAATAATAATTACTTATTAAATTCAAAGTAAAACATAATTTATATTGGTAGAAAGATAAGAATATCTTTTGAAAACCCTTTTTCGTTTCATCAATTTTGGGTAAAAAAATAGTCATCAGCCACAAACCCATCATATTGCCACTTTTTGGCCCATCATGATCCTGCACATACCCCAAAAATAAATATGTTACCAATGACGGTGTTGTTGATGCCAAGGCTGTAAATACTATGGGTTTTGTACTACCTCTAAAATGGGTTTAGATGCAAAAAATGCCAAAAACAATACTAAAAGCCCCCAAAATAGTCATATTCAAGGACAATATCATCAAATAAGAAAATTCCCCAAGGGTAACACATACACTCCCTTGGGTGATCCCATTGAGGAAGTCCTCAAGAAATGCCTTCAGAATGGTGTCATCATGCTTCAAGACCCAAAGCCATATGATCCAGAATAATTCAAACCAGCATGGTGGGACAATTATGCATGTTGTGATTACCATTAGGAAAAAGGACATAAAACTTCTTCCTATCAATAACTAAAAAATCTTGTACAAGACATTATCGAGAATCATATCATTGAGGTAGGTGGACCACAATTTTCCTCTAATGCAAGTCATACCATCCATAAGAACCCACTGCAAGACCATAGTTCTAACAATGCTTCCATGTCAGGTCCTAAGACAAACAATAATCAAGCCAATTACACCCATGACAAGTATGACTATTTTGGTGGACCTAATATAAATAATGTCCAAACTAATAATGAATGTGTCAATACCATCATAGTCAAAAGCGCACCTCAATGCAATGCTACTAGTCAAAGTGGCAAGATCACCATAGCTAGTTTGCCTCCTACTAGGCAACCTAAGATCACCATACCTAGTCCATCTCCTAAGAAATCAAAAACTGGCTCATCCACAAAGTAGTGGAAAACTTAGTCATTTTAACCTTATTGATCAGTTATGAAAAACCCCTATACAAATTTCTATACTTGAGTTGCTTCGCATTTCTCCCACACATAAGGCTATCTTGGATAAAACCCTACAAGAGTCATCTCTCCCTAAGGATATTGATGTCAACCAATTTGACACCATGGTGGGATACCTCACTACACCTCATCATGTCAATTTTTTTGATCAAGATTATTCATCACCCAAGACCAACCATAATGACACATTACATATTGAAACATTCATCCATAAGCACAAGGTTAGAAGAGTAGGATTGAACATATGCTCCTTAAAACTAAATAAAGTTCTAGGATTTTCTGATGCATGCCTAGACTCTACAAAAAGTATATTCATAAAAGAAAATGATGACGAAGAAATTTCTTTGCAAGGTGTTATTTCTCTTCCTATTAGAGTGGTACCAATCATTGTGGATACAACTTGCCATGTTTTGGATCTAGAATTACCTTACAACTTCTTGCTCATTTTCCAATGGATTCATTCCCTAAAATTTGTTCCCTCTACGTATCACCAATGCTTGAAATTCCCATTTGACGGCACAAAAATAACCATACATGGAGACCCTAACCCTTTTTTGTATTGTACCAACCTAAGGGATATTTCCAAAACCTGGGTGCCCATAAATTGAGAGGCTCTTAGCTCTTCTACTTCCAAGTGATTGACCCATCCACACTAGCATCATCATCCACATCCAATCTGTCCACATCTTCCACCATGCCACCATCTTCCAAACTTCCTAAGGTTGAGTCCACTATCAAGATCTAGGACCTAGGCTATGGAGAATTCAAACTGCATATGGCTTATATCATCAAGAAAATACTGAAGTCACCAAAGATGTATGGTAGACCATGCTTTAGAATGGAACCCAAAGAGATTTTCAAAGTTCCACCAAAAATAGTTTTCATCAAATGGGGAGACATGAGCAATGAGGACACTGTCGATATTACATGATGGCTCTATAAAGAAATGGAAGACCTACCCCCATTACTAGTTAAGAAATATGGCAAGGGATATGACATGATGAAGGCTAAGGGCTATGATGGAACTAGTGGCCTAGGTAGAAATAAAACTAGACAAAGAGAACCCATAGAACCTTTCAAGATACCAAAGTATATTGGGTTAGGGTATGGATTGCTTGAAAATGATGACTGATGTACCAATGGACTTTTGCATAAGTATGTGCATGCTTCAAAAAGTGTTGAGACCTTCAAGGAATCCCTTACCGAAACCAACTCGCAAGAGTAGGAATTTGTCTCCCAATTATCCTTAAGTGACTGTTGCCTTGATGATTTGTTCCTTGAAGCTAGTGAGCTCACCTCTAAACAAAAAAATTGGTAAACATTTAAAATCAATCGGGCACCAAATAGTCATAGTCCCATTTACCTCCCCCATCACATACAAGCCCCACCATTTGAATCTAATAACCATTAGTTGAATACATCTGAATTTCCAGATGACACTGACAACCACAACTCAGTCATTTATCCCCTACTTGAACAATGAATATGCGACAAGTGAAGGGGAAAATTGGATAGAGTCTGATGTGGAATTGGATGATGATAATTTCATCTACAATATCTATGAATCCATCTACATGCTTTCTGCATCCTCCCCTCAATTCACCAACCTAAAAATGGCATTTCCCTAGTCTAACCACAACTAATTGATTGGGACCAACAAGGTCCGCTAGTCCTGGACACCTTTCAGAATGATGAGGCCATTGCAGAGTTTATGGGATTACGTCAAGGCATACCTAGCGGTGATCACAAGGTAGGATTTGATAGACTTAGATTGTGCAACTTACTTTGACAAGACTACACTATCCTCCAGTCGTAAAATTAAAAATAAGAATAAAACAAAAAATGAAACATATTTAGGTGAAAACTGAAAGGCACCTTCTAATGACAAAAAGGTAAAAACAAAGGACATATCTGGGGGTGAAAACCTCTTCGAGGTGCCCAAAGATGGAGGACTAGACTTTCTCCTCGTAACTCAAGAGAAATCAGCTATGCTCATAGGGGACACCATAGAAGCCAACATATCAACAACAAAAGATCAAAAAATGGTCCTCTTTGCTACATCCTTGAATGAAGAAGAGAAAAAAAAATTTTAAAAGTTCTTTATAGAATGTAAAATTAACTTCACATGGTCTTACATCGACATGCCAAGACTAGACCTAGAACTATTTTTGCACCGATCTTCCATTATTGTCAAATTCCAAACTATTTAAATAGAAGTTACACAAAATGCATCCTCAAGTTGCTCTACTGGTCAAGGTTTATTTGAAGAAACTTCTAGATGTTGGGTTCATACAATCTATTGATTATGTTGAATGGATATCTAACCTTGTGCTAGTAACAAATCCAAATGGAATGATCAACATCTGCATAGATTTTAGGGATTTGAACAAGGCATGTCCAAAAGATGACTTTTCGTTGCCAAATATAGATAT